>PITA01028315.1:0-19562 GCA_004023965.1 Spilogale gracilis
TGTCCTGGTAGATAGTTCAGCCACTTCATGAGACCTTTTGAAACAGGGCCTCCTACTTCTCTGCCATCTTGCCCCTCCCAAAGACAGTCTCTTCAATAAACGATGCTGGGAAAATTGGACAGCTATGTAAAGAAGAATGAAACTCAATTATTCTTTTACACCATACACAAAGATAAATTCAAAATGGATGAAAGACCTCAATGTGATACAGGAATCCATCAAAATCCTGGAGGAGAACATAGGCAGTAACCTCTTGGACATTAGCCACAGCAACTTCTTTCAAGACATGTCTCCAAAGGCAAAAGGAAACACAAGTTAAAGTGTACTTTTGGGACTTCATCAAGATAAAAAGCTTTTGCACAGCAAAGGAAATAGTCAACAAAACACAGAGGCAACTCACAGAATGGGAGGAGATATTCACAAATGACACTATAGACAAAGGGCTGATATCCAAGATCTATAAAGAATTCCTCCAACTCAACACTCAAAAAAAAAAAGGTAATCATGTCAAAATATGGGCAAAAGACATGAGCAGACACTTCTCTAATGAAGACATACAAAGAATAGCACACACATGAAAAAATGTTCATCATGATTAGCCATTGGGGAAATTCAAATCAAACCCACACTGAGCTACCACCTTACACCAGTCAGAATGGCCAAAATTAACAAGACAGGAAACAACAAATGTTGGAGAGGCTGCAGAGAAATGGGAACCCTCTTACACTGTTGGTGGGAATACAATTTGGTGCAACCTTTTTGGAAAACAGTGTGGATATTCCTCAAAAAATTAAAAATAGAAGTACCCTGTGACCCTGCAATTGCACTACTGGGTATTTACCCCAAAGATACAGAGGTAGTGAAAAGAAGGGCCATATGTACCCCAATGTTCATAGAAGCAATGTCCACAGTAGTCAAACTGTGGAAAGAGCCATGATGCCCTTCAGTAGAAGAATGGATAAAGATGTGGTCCATATATACAATGGAATATTACTCAGTCATCAGAAAGGATTAATTACCCAACTTTTGCATCAACATGGACAGGACTGGAGAAGAATATACTGAGTGAAATAAATCAATCAGAGAAAGCCAATTATCATATGGCTTTGTTTACTTGTGGAACATAAGGAATAACGTGGAGGATATTAGGAGAAGGAAATGAAAAGTGAATTGGGGGAAACATCGAGGGAGATGAAGGGACTGTGGACTCTGAGAAACAAACTGAGTGTTTTGGAAGGGAGGGAGTGGGGTGATAGGTGAGACTGGCCGTGGGTATTAAGGAGGGCACGTAGTGTATAGAGCACTGGGTGTTATACATAAACAATGAATCTTGAAACACAGCATCAAAAACTAATGATGCATTTTATGGTGAATAACATAACACAATAAAAAATAAAATAAAATTTAAAAAAAGAAATCAATTTTAGTTTTTGAAAAATGTGTTACATACTTAAATACCTAAGTTGATGTACCTTGAAATTTAAACATGGTATTAATAAATCGGCCTTCTATATAACATTTTAACAGAGAACAAAAGGAAAAGAAAGTATATTTGAGTCTATGCAATATTGACAGTTTGTTGCCTACGAAGTAGAACACATTAGTGAGAAAATGTGCACATCAACTCTTAACAGTGCATGTACATTTTCCTCATTATAACAAGGATGGTAGAGAGTTATTAAGCAGTAAAACTGGAAGAATTTTATGTTAAAAAGTGGTTGGCCATGGGGCACCTGGGTGGCTCAGTTGGTTGGGTGACTGCCTTTGGCTCAGGTCATGATCCTGGAGTTCCGGGATCCAGCCCCACATAGGGCTCCCTGCTTGGTGGGAAGCCTGCTTCTCCCTTTCTCACTCCCTTTGCTTGTGTTCCCTCTCTGGCTGTGTTTCTCTGTCAAATAAATAAAAATATTTTTAAAAAAAGAGTTTGGCAATGACAGTAAACAGGACACATAGTTTTCTGTATTGTTAAAGCTGGAAGTACCTTAAGAATCACCTTCTCCAGGGGTCCCTGGGTGGCTCAGTTGGTTAAGCAACTGCCTTTGGCTCAGGTCATGATCCCGGAGTCCTGGGATTGAGCCCCACATCAGACTCCTGGCTTGGTGGGAAGCTTGCTTCTCCCTCTCTCACTCCCCCTACTTGTGTTCTCCCTCTAGCTGTGTTTCTCTCTGTCAAATAAATAAATAAAATCTTTAAAAAAGAAGAATCACCTTCTCCATTTTATTGGTGAGAAAACTAAGATTGAATGCAGCGATATTACTTAGCCTCTTTAAACTTGTGCTCTGATTTTGGAGCCATCGATAATAAAGGACTTTATTTGAGTTCTAAGAAATGTCTGGCCTGGATTCCACTCATTTTAAAACACAAACAAAAAGTAGGAATTATATCCCATGTGATTATCATAACTTTGGGGTACTATGAAAAGTAAATGAATAATTAGAAAGTATTTTGTAAAGTGTTAATTACTATAAAAATGTGAAATAGGGGTGCTTGGGTGGCTCAGTTGGTTAAGTGACTGCCTTCAGCTCAGGTCATGATCCTGGAGACCTGGGATCGAGCCCCGCATCAGGCTTCCTGCTCAGTGGGAAGCCTGCTTTTCCCTCTATCACTCCCCCTGCTTGTGTTCCCTCTCTTGCTGTGTTTCTCTCTGTCAAGTAAATAAATAAAATCTTTAAAAAATGTGAAATCAGGGCACCTGGGTGGCTCAGTTGGCTGAGCAACTGCCTTAGGCTTGGGTCATGATCCCAGAAACCTGTGATCGAGTCCCACGTCGGGCTCCCTGCTTGGCAGGAAGCCTTCTTCTCCCTCTCTCACTCCCCTGCTTGTATTCCCTCTCTCGCTGTGTTTCTCTTTGTCAAATAAATAAAAAATCTTAAAAAAATAAAAAAAAATAAAAATTAAAAATCTGAAATAGTTATATTAATGTCATTAATGGAATCATATTTGATTCTATGAAAACACAGTGCCTAGGTTAGAATCTCCCAGATCGATAAAGTAATCTTTTTTGTCTGAGTTAATGGTGCAATGTAAAAATGAAATAAT
The DNA here is from genome assembly GCA_004023965.1 of Spilogale gracilis. Taxonomy (NCBI): domain Eukaryota; kingdom Metazoa; phylum Chordata; class Mammalia; order Carnivora; family Mephitidae; genus Spilogale; species Spilogale gracilis. The sequence continues at coordinate 3,040 of PITA01028315.1, forward strand.
TCCTTTAATGTATGGGAGATGGCTATTTTAAACACTGCAGCATGGTTTTGACTACCCTCTTTATTAGTTTAGCTTGCATGAAATCCACAAACATTATGAATGGTGATAAATGTACCAAGTCCTTCTGAGAACAAACTACAGAATTGGCCTCTGTGACCTTCACAGTCCTTCAGCCTGCCTCACATTGACCAAAGCAATAATAATTTTTAAAACATATCCAAATTTGTCAGCCATTAATGTCAAATGACCTTTTGATTTTCATGTTTCAGCACGGTACAAAAAGAGGAGTCTGACAAGATTTTATTACCTACCACCTTTGTAATTTTGAAGACATCAATCATATCTTTTATAACTCTTTGCCAGAAACATCCTTATGTTCTGCAATAATAATATATGCTACAGGATAAAAAAGTCACTGAAGACTTCTCCCCCCCTTTAATTTAGTTGTCACACATGCAACTGATTTTGATCTTTGCTCATTATTTGCTTTTTTGTTGTTACTATGATTTCCAAATATAATAATGACTTTTAACATTATGGATCTTGGTGTATCTGAGAGAAAACACAAACAAACTAGCACACTTATAAATAACTGTTCATTCTAATAAATTGATTTTATCCAGGTTGTGTCCAAATGTTACCTCTATCCATTTATTTCCCAAAAGCAGCTTTGCTGCGAGTTGAGACCTGTACCTTTTTGACCTTGGTCTTGACCCTGCCAAATGTAATTCTACAGCTCCAACTATTTGCAGAAACTCTCATGACTCTACCACTACCTCTTAATTTTGGTGATATTGCAATTTTATGGTAATATAAATTATGAAACCCTTGGACTTGCTTGATCTGTAACTTTTCCCCCTGTAGGACCCCGTCTATCATATTTCAATGCACCCCAATGCTCATAGCAGCAATGTCCACAATAGCCAAACTGTGGATGGAACCAAGATGCCCTTCAATAGATGAATGGATAAAGAAGATGCGCTGCATATGTACAATGGAATATTACTCAGCCATCAGAAAGGATGAATACCCACCATTTGCACTGACATGGGTGGAAATGAAGGGGATTATGCTAAGTGGAATAAGTCAAGCAGAAAAAAGACAATTATCATATGGTTTCATTCATATGTGGAACATAAGGAATAGAGCAGAGGATCACAGAGGAGGAAGGAAAAACTGAATGAGAAAAAAGGAGGCAGACAAACCATAAGAGACTCTGGACTCTGGAAAAAAAAACTGAGGGTTAAAAAAGAGAGGTGAGTGATGGGATGGGTATTAAGGAGGGCACATGATTTGATGAGCACTGGGTGTTATATGCAACTAATGAATCGTTGAGCACTACAACAAAAACTTATGAGGTACTATATGTTGGCTAATTGAACATAATAAAAAAATAATAAAAATAAACAAATAAAATACCTTTGTATCCTGTGCCTTACATTACCTGTCATTGGAATTATCTTGAGACATTAACTTAAAGACTCACTATTCTTTTTTTTTAAGATTTTTTTATTTATTTGACAGAGAGAAACACAGCAAGAGAGGGAACACAAGCAGGGGGAGTGAGAGAGGGAGAAGCAGGCTTCCCGCTGAGCAGGGAGCCAGATGTGGGACTCGATCCCAGGTCTCCGGGATCATGACCTGAGCCTAAGGCAGTCGCTTAACCAACTGAGCCACCCAGGCACTCCAACTCACTATTCTTAATATACTGATTTACCTACTAGTGTATTGTGGATCAATACATGTGATACAGGGTGATATTTCATATGGAAGTTTTCCTCAACTTTAAAGGGGAAATTACAGCTCTCCCAGGAATATGTCTCTTTATTATTTTTGAATTCAGCGAAAGTATTTATTTATTTTCATTGTACCATATTGATTGCATCTGCATCTTAACACATATCTTTTCAAAGATATATGATTTCAAAAACAATACAAGACAAAATAGAAAAAAAAAACTACCACTCTTCTCTCTGAGAAATTTTAGGATTCAAGGATTACTATAGTCACCATATCAAGAGTTTATGAACTCATTTGACTACTATTCTCACAATACTTTTGAGAATATGTTTTACTGGTGACTGGTGAGGTAAGAGTGCATTCCCCCTCTTAACAGCACTGGGCTATGTTGATAAAAATCACTCTTGTTAAATAAGATAAATACTTGTTGGGTGAAAGCCATGTTTCTTGAATCTCAAAGTTGATTTATTAACATGTGAATTCAATGTGCTAATGTGCTTTTTAATATTTCTAATGAATATTGTGTCTATGAACTATGCTCATGGAAGAGAGAGGGAAATGGAGGCTTACAGTGATGAAATGCCTTGCTGAGGTGTAAGTGGTAGAGACAAATTTCAAAGCCCTTTTCATTTATTCGGTTTCTCATCTGACTTCCACTCCCCCTCATCGCTTCACAAAACTGATCTTGCTAAGTCCATCAATAATAGCCAATCTTCTAAACAAAGAAGCTATTATCATTCCTCAACGTGGATTACCTCCTTGAAATGTTCTCTTCTTTTGGCGTGTGATTCTACACTCACTCACCTAGTTATAGCATGCTTCTCTTGCTATCCTTACTGTTAGAAGTTCTAACTCCTCAAGAGTTGCTGAAAAATGATGCACTTTTTAAAGTTAAGTTCCAACATTCTTTTGATATATCATTATGACCTCACTCTTTCTGGGTAACCATTTTATCTTCTCTACATTGTGGTCATTCAAAAGTCTCTCAATCTTTCACTGAATGATTATTGAGATGGAATTGATTTGAATGGATCTTGGTTTACAATTGAATTTGGCTTATAGCTGACTTTGCTGAATTCATTCATAAGGTCATATATGATATCCTAATCCAGGTTTCATTATGTGTAGGAAATTGGCCATTATCTACTAATCATTATCTACTAATCTTAAATTTCATGTGGAAGTTAACAAATTAGAGCCATATTCTCCCTCTGTAACTTCGAATACATACAGTCCATTCTGATTCAGTTTACTTCTTGGTGAATAAATCAAACCCAGGCAAAATCAACTTGAGTACATCAAATTCTATGAATATGGCCAAATCTGAAATACTGTTGGAATTTTTTTTCATAGAGTTTCTCTGTTGAAGGCTGGTATATAATCTCCATGTTTTTCAGCTTTATTGGTGTACTCTAATTGTATTAGACTACTCTAATTAGACTAGATCATTCCTTGAAGTATCAGAGAAAGTAGATTAAGAAAAAACTGGTAGTCATAGAGGAGACCTCTAACAAGAGGGTATAGACCCAGATTTTGAAGCAACAAAGTAGCTGTCTCTGAATGATTCTATCTTTGTTTCCAAGGAGACAGCATATAGTAAAAATTAATTCTTTAGTCAACATGTTTTACTATCTGAAATTACTATGATTTTAATAATATGTAAAAATCATTGAAACTGTAAATCATGTCATTGTTATGCACATTTGTAATGATCCAATTGAAAATCTCATTTTAGGGTGCCTGGGTGGCTCAGTGGGTTAAAGCCTCTGCCTACAACTCAGGTCATGATCTCAGGGTCCTGGAATCGAGGCCCACATCAGGCTCTCTGCTCAGCAGGGGGCCTTTTTCCTTTGCTCTGTCTGCCTGCCTCTCTGCCCACTTGTGATCTCTCTCTCTGTCAAATAAATAAATAAAATCTTAAAAAAAATAAAAGAAAATCTCATTTTAGAAGTCTTTTTTAATTTAAAAATATTATGAAGCAATATGCAAATTCAGTAACAGAATCTTTAGAAATACAATGGGGGAATCAGGCATAGCTTATTTCTGAGAGAGTTTTATTTTATTGTAAACATTTTTTCTTTGTATACAGCTTAGCATATGTCACCAAAATGTGTTATCCCCCTAGGTAACTCTTTTTTTTTTTTTAAGATTTTATTTATTTGACAGAGAGAAACACAGCCAGAGTGCGAACACAAGCAGGGGGAGTGAGAGAGGGAGAAGCAGGCTTCCCGCCGAGCAAGGAGCCCCATGTGGGACTCGATCCTGGACCCGGGATCATGACCCGAGCCAAAGGCAGTCTTTTAACCAACTGAACCACCCAGGCACCCCCCCCCCAGGTAACTCTTGAATAAAATCTCATGCTTTATTTCAGATGTATTTTACTTTAAATTTTGTCATAACATCTAATTCTGAACTTGGGTAATTTAAATATTTGTATGTAATGCTAGCCATTTTCTATGCAACATTTTGTATTTCAAAATGTAGGACACCAAGTCTAGTTGCGTCATATTTTATTTCTCTCTTTACATACTCATTATTTTCTTTTTTTTAATTTAAATATATTTGACAGTTTACATTGTGTGAATTTAAGATATGCAGCATATTGATTTGATACATTTATATAGTTTAATGTAATTGTCATATGATAGCAATTTTATAACATCACATAATTATTACTTATTTTTGGCTGAAATAATTAAAATCTAGTCTTTTTGCAACTTTGATAATTATAATACCTGGTGCTACCTATATTCACTATATTGTGCATTAGATCCCTAGAGCTTATTTGCTACTCATTATAAGTTTGTTCTCTTAATGATAATCTTTCTATGCTTCCCACTTCACAGCCCCTTGTAATTACTATTTTATTCTCTGTTTTCATGAGTTTGGAATTTTAGATTCCATATATAAGTGTTACCATATATTTATCTTTCTCTGTTTGACTCATTTCAGTATATTGTCCTCAGAGTTCATCCAAGTTGCCAGGAATAACATGATTTTCTTCTTTTGTGTGGCTGAATTATAAATATAATCACTTTTTTATTCATTTATCTGTTGACAGGTACTTAGACTATTTCCATATCTTGGCTATTGTGAATAGTCCTACAATGAACATGGGAATACAGAGAACTCTTTGAAATCCTCCTTTAATGTCCTTTGGGTATATACCAAGAAGTGGAATTGCTGGATCATATAGTAAATCTATTTTTAATTTTTTAAGAAACTTCTATATTGCTCTCCATAGTGGCTGTACCAACTTATATTCCAACGTATGCATGTTCCGTTTTCTTTATACCCTCATCAACACTATCATCGCTTGTCTTTTTGATGCTAGCCCTTCTAACTTGTGTTAGGTGATATCTCATTGTGGTTTTGATTTGCATTTTCTTGTCAAGCAGTAATGTTAAGTACCTTTTCAGGTATGTGTTGGCCATTTGTATGTGTTCTTTTATAAAAACGTCAGTTTAGTTCCTCTGTCCATTTTTATGCATTGTTTGTTTGTTCTTGTTATATATTTTATACTTCACTATCTTCCCTTGATAATTTGATATATCATTATTATCTATCTTTCCTCTTCTCTTCTTGGATACATAGTGTTTTATTTGCCTGTTTTCTCTGACCACTCAGTTTAAAGACAATTTTGAACAATGTTTAATATTTTGGAATTCAAGGACATAGTGGTTAAAGGCCTAGTCAAGGGATCAGACAGAAAAGTTCAAATCTTGTTCCACTACTTACCAGCTATGTTATTTAAGGCAAATTATTTAAACTTTCTGAACCTCAGTTTTCACATTTGTGAAGTAGTCATTACAATGCTTAGTTTATAGAGCAGTCTCAAAAGAGTAACTGCATATTTTTTATTTAGCATGATGCTTGGCACATCACAAGCACATGATACATAGTAGTTATTATTATAATTATTATTAAATCAAATACTGAAGACAAGATATAGAATTTAAATTTTCAGCTGGGTTGGGTTCATATTCAATCTCTATAATATCAGAAGATAGTGACACTGTCTGCAGTGTCTACGTCATCTCATATTTCTACCCAAGCAGAAAGAATAACAGTCTATTTCTCAGAAACATCAGCAAAATGTCGATTGCATATTATTGGCTACAGTAAGAAAAATGCCCATCCTTAAAACAATCATTGAGAACAGATAAATGTTTTGGGCTAATTAGGGTGTAACCTTGAATGTTTGGGGATGATCTCAATCCTATGCAGACCATATGGATTGAATGTGAAGAAGAAGATATTCTTCAAAAGAAATACTAAGTGCATGTCTTAACAGAAGTAAGGTCTTGGGCAAAAAAGCAATTTCTACTTCATAGTAAGATTTTTCAAGATGAAGTATTTCACAGATCTAAACAGAGATGAGTTAAACAACTAATGATCATAGAGAAAAAAAACTTTCACTGATATACCAAAACAAATTGAGCAATAGTTTGATTTGATTTAGCAATATTATTTTATCAATTATCACATGGTTTCACATATTATTGTCTTCTTCAACTTTTCTGACATAATATATGTTGAAACTGTGTCTAATATTCATTATTGAAAGAGTCTGGATTACTTACTTGCAAGTTACAAATACAGGATGAGTTTAAAGTCAGTAGCAGAAAAGTAAAATAGTATTTTACCTGTATCTTTGGCCAAATATTAATGAAGCCTACAAAATTTAAATAACAAATATGCACATTTTGATTTTTATACAGTATATTTGATAAAGAAGCTAAATAGAAATGTGTTTTTTTTAAGTCAGAAGCATAGTAACTAAGTAAAGATGAAATGCTAAGATACAACATTGAAACAATAAAAGAATGATTTCTGAGTTTAAAAATTTGGACTCCAGTAGATTGAACTCAAATTCTGGAACTTGTATGGACATAGAATTGATAAGTTCTTGGTTAACTGTCAAATGTCATTCTTAAATAAAGCTGTTGACACTTTCTTTTAGGGGGAGAGAATCATTTATTTTAAAAGGTTTTTGAAAATGAAGCTGAGTTTTTCGAAAGCTATGTTTCATCTGTAATGTGCTTATATTTAAAAGGGATTCATCAATTTATAACTTGTAAATCTTACCATGGTCAGTGCTTTAGTAACTGCAGAAAGGAAAGACCTGGTACACATGGAATATTCAAAATGCTCCAAATTGTGTTACATGGGAAAACTACAAAAAGAAAAAAAACAAAGATTAATAAAAAGTCTAACTAACATTAAAAAATGGCAGTTAAGAGAACAAGAAAATGTGTCAAAGATACTATCTTTTCCGGTAACATAGTTTTATCTTTATTTTTTATGACAGGTTAAATCAGAGACAGACATTAGTAGATGTATTTTTTATAATAGATTATATACACCCATAAGGAAACCATTATGTATAGATTTATAAAATTAATGAATTAAAGTTTTATTTTTATTTTAAAATATCACACGAATTCCACAATCACTATTGTGGTCACCTTCTTTTCTGGAAAGTTGGTATAATAGGAAATATTCCAAGCATGATAAAAATTTGGCCCTTTCAGGAAAGGATAGAAGAAATAGAATGCTGACTTGGCACTTGGTTGACACAAACATGGTAGGGTTTTATGACTAAGGATAAGGATAAAGATGCATTATCATGCTTTTTCTCAATGTAGAATTCTGTTGAGTAAGCCATGTAGTCACTGGCTTGAAAATGACATAAAGAAATTCTTAAATAGTTTACAATCCAAGGAGAAAGGTATTAAGTTGAGGGTTTGGCTAATGAACCAAAACAAGCTTTTTCAGACTAGAAAGCTCCTGAGTAAAGAATAGCTATCAGGGCAAAGAGATTGAAATTTAAAGAACTGTAAGTCTGTCATAGTGATAAGGGAAGCACTCAGTAACAAATCTGGTGCCTGTTCATTTTCCAAATTTTCATGTCTCTATTTATCCATCAGTCAGAATCTTGGAAAGATTTATCTGCTAGAAATAAAAACACAAATTAAAAAGAAAAATACCTTCTAATCAGGAAATGTGTATTATAAAGATTATAAAGATCTAATTAGGAAATGTGTATTATAAAATGTGAACTTTACTCTGTGGGAGAAGCAAAACTATCAGCAAAATAGATAAATAGATAGATGATGATATAGATGATAGATGATAAATGATAGATAGATGATAGATCATATAGATAGATAAAGATATAGATAGATGATAGATAGATGATAGATGATGGATAGATGATAGATAATAGGTAGATATGGTAAATAGATAGAATTAAGGAAATAAAGCTATGAACTATACTAACAGGGTATACTGTCAGTCTTAAGAAATGGTGTCCCAACCTCAACTGGGGTCCTGTGAGGTTAAAGAGGGCTCTTAAGGCAAACCTTCAGTTCTTGCATCCAGAAGCCCCGACCTACTCCACATATTCATATCTGCCACTTTTTTTATCATTTCTACCCAGTGTTATTTCTTGCTTTCTTTTCTTTGATGTCCCATTCCCTCCTTTTTACTTAACATGTCCTATATATTTTCATGACTAATATCCCTATATCTGCCAAGAATTTAGCCTTTCTTACTTCTAGGTTTCCCTCCTCTTATCTGCCCATTTCTCTTTTTTTTATATATATTTTTATTTATTTGACAGAGAGAAACACAGCCAGAGAGGGAACACAAGCAGGGGGAGTGAGAGAGGGAGAAGCAGGCCTCCCGCCGAGCAGGGAGCCCGATGTGGGACTCGATCCCGGGTCTCCGGGATCATGACCTGAGCTGAAGGCAGTTGCCCAACCAACTGAGCCACCCAGGCGCCCTGCCCATTTCTCTTTTTAAAATTGATTTTCTTTATTTTTTATTTGACTGTAGTTGACACACAATGTTACATTAGCTTCAGGTGTACAAAAATGACTCAATGTATAAACACTCATAGTGTCTATACATTATGTAATATTCACCACCATCTGTCACCATGCAATGCTATTACAATGCCATTGCCTATATTTCCTATGCTGTACCTTTTATTCCCATGACATTCATTCTATAACTGGAAGTCTGTATCTCCTACTCCCCTTGACCTATTTTTCCCATCCCTTACCTCCCTTCCCTTTGAAAATTAATCAATCTGTATTTATAGTTTTAATTCTGCTTTTTGTTTCTTTGTTTTTTTTTTTTTTAGATTCCACATATGGTTGAAATCTTATGGTATTTGTCTTTCTCAGTTTGATGTATTTCACCTAACCTAATATCTTCTAGATCCTTCCATATTGTCAAAAATGGAAGGTCTCATCCTGTTACCCATTTGGTACCCATTTTCTGTCAGTGGACACTTAGGTTGCTTCTATATCTTGGCTAATGAAAATATCCTGCAATAAACATAAGGGTGCATATATCTTCTAAAATTAGTGTTTTTGTTTTCTTTGGGTAAATACCCAGCAGTAGAATTATTAGATCATATGGTACTTTTATTCTTATTTTTTTGAGGAAACTCCATACTGTTTTCCACACTGGCTGCACCAATTTACATTCCCACCAAAAGAACATGAGGGTTTGTTTTCTTCATAGACTTGTCAAAATTTTGTATTCCCTCTGCTTTTTACTTTAGCCATTCTAATGGTGTAAGGTGACATCTCACTTTGGTTTCAATTTGCATTTCCCTGATGATTAATAAAGTTGAGGATTTGTCACGTATCTCATGGCCATCTTGTATGTCTTCTTTGGAAAAATATCTATTCATGTCTTGCTTTTTACGTGTCTTCTCCACATTTTTTTAAAGATTGCATTTGTTTATTTGACAGAGAGGAACATAGCTAGAGAGAGAACATGAACCAGGGGAGTGAGAGAGGGAGAAGTAGGCTTCCAATCAAGCAGGAAGCTTGATGCAGGGATTGATCCCAGCAGTCCAGGATCATGACCTGGGCCAAAGGCAGACATCTAACGACTGAGCCACCCAGGCGCTCCAAGTTTTCTTTTTTTTTTTAAATTTTAGGATATAGTTTCTTCTAACACACCAAAATATAAAACATTTAAATGGCTTTTATTTATGTATAATATTTAAATATATCTTCTCAAATTCAACACCCAAAAAACAAATAATCAAGCCAAAAAATGGGCAGAAAACATGAACAGGCACTTCTCCATAGAAAACATACAAATGGCTAACAGACATATGAAAAAATGTTCGTCATAATTAACCATCAGGGAAATTCAGATCAAAACCACAGTGAGATACCACCTCACACCAGTCAGAATGAGTAAAATTAGCATGTCAGGAAATGACAGATATTGGCGAGAAGGCAGGGAAAGAAGAACTGTCCTACACTGTTGATGCGAATGCAAGCTGGTGCAGCCACTCTGGAAAACAGTAGGGACATTCCTCAGAAAGTTGAAAATAGAGCTCCCTTAACAACCCAACAATTGCATTACTGGACATTTATCCTAAAGATACAAATATAGTGATCAAAGGGGCACATGCACCTGAATGTTTACAGCAAAAATGTCCTACATAGCCAAACTATGGAAAGAACCTAGATGTCCATCCAATAGATGAATGAATTAAAAAGATGTGGTACATATATATAATGGAATACTATGCAGCCATCATTTCAAAAATGAAGTCCTGCCATTTGCAATAATGTAGCTGGAGCTGGAGGATATCATGCTGAGTGAAATAAGTCAATCAGAGAAATACAATTATCGTATAATCTCTCCAATATGAGGATTTTGAGAGGCAGGGCAGGGTTTTGTAAGGGTAGGGAAAGAAAAAATGAAACAAGATAGGACCAGGGAGGGAGACAGACCATAAGAGACTCTTAATCTCAGGAAACAAAGTGAGGGTTTCTGGAAGGGAGGGGGTGGGGGAATGGGGTGGTTGGATTATGGACATTGAGGAGGGTATGTGCCATGGTGAGTGCTATGAATTTTGTAAGACTGATGATTCACAGACCTGTACCCCTGAAGCAATTAATACATTATATGTTAATTTAAAAATATAAAATGGTGAAGCTTCTGTGGAAGTCATATAACATTTTATCAAAAAATTACCAGTTACCATATTATCCATCAATTCATCTTCTAGGTCTATGCAGAAGAATTATAAGCAATAACTTAAAGAGATATCTGTACACCAATGTCCTAGTAGCATTACTATAAGATCCAAAAGGTGAGAAGAACTCAAATATTCATCAACAGATGAATATGTATCTTTGTTTATCTATCCATACATATAACAAAATATTATCCAACCTTAGGAATGAATTCTGATAAATGCTACAATATAGATGAACCTTGAAGACGTTATGCTAAGTGAAGAAAATCAGACAAAAAGGACAAAGTTTATATGATTCCACTTATATGAAGTCCCAGGAAAGTCAAATTCATATAAGCAGAAAATAAAATAGAGGCTACATAGGCTAAGGGGAAGAGGAAATGGGAAATTTTTTTTTAAATAAGTATAGAGTTTCAGTTCGGGATGATGAAAAAGTTCTGATGACAGATTGTAATTATGGGTGCACAACAATGTGAATGTACTTAATGCTACAAAATTGTACACTTAAAAATAATAAAATTTTTAAAGCTATTTAAAAATATTTTATTTATTTGTTTGACAGAGAGAAACACAACTAGAGAGGGAATGCAAACAGGGGGAGTGAGAGAGGGAGAAGCAGGCTTCCCACTGATCAGGGAGCCTGATGCAGGACTTGATCTGATCCTGGGACTCCGGGCTCATGACCTGAGCCAAAGGCAATTGCTCAACGACTGAGCCAACCAGGTGCCCCAAAAATGATAAATTTTATGTTATACATAGTTTACCACAATTGAAAAATCAAAGTTTAAACTTTAGTTTACATATTTTTGTATTGTTTGTGCTCCAAAACAAAAACAAAACAAAACAAAACTGGCAGGAGCAACTAAAATATCCTATACAGGAATATGTCTCACCTCAAAATGTCCCACAGATAACATTTGACCAAATATAAGTTCACAGTAAATAAATCAATAAATCAATAACTCTCTAAATAAACAAGCCATCTTTTTTGAGAATTGGTAGAGTGATTCCTGAGTGGCTCAGTCAGTTAAACATCTGCCTTTGACTCAGGTCATGATCCCAGAGTCCTGGGATCAAATCCCACACTGGGTTCCTTGCTCAGCTGGGAGCCTTCTTCTCCTTCTGCCTGCCATTCCCTCTGCTTGTGATTTCTCTCTTTATCTGTCAAAAAAATAAATAAAGTCTCTTTAAAAAGAGAGAATCAGCAGGAAAAAAAAGATATATGAATCTGAGACTCCAAAGACTGCATATATTGCATTTACTAAGTAGAGGATACTATCTGAAAAGAGATTCACATTAAATATTAAGATATAGTTCAAACATAAATAGATGTGTAAATAGATATAAGGCTATCAGTAGGCTTAAGAGAGATGTGTTGATATGAGACAAAATAGACTTTGATGCAAAGAGAAAATAAGGACACATTTGTAATGATAAAATAATCCATCAAAAAGATTGGTGATCAGAAGTATGCATTTACCTCATAACAGAGACTCACAATAAATATGGCAAAATTTGACAGAATTGAAAGGCTAAATAGCCAAAACTATAACATAATTAGATATTTTGAATACCTTTATCATTCTCTCTCACTGCATTTTATGGCAAAATAATAGACAAAAATGAAGATACAAAGGATCTGAATAGCATCATTCACCAGTTTGATCTAATTAATATTTGCAGAACAATATACTTAAGTCCTTCACAATACATTTTATTTTTGGGTGAAATTAATACTTTCCCAAGATAGACCACATGATAGCCATTAAAAAAAAGGTCAACTAATTTAAAAGGATTAAAATCATATGGAGTATGTTCTCTAACCACAGCAGAATTAAATTGAATATCATGAAAAATAAGATATTTAGAGAAACTTCAATAAATTTCAAGAGTTATTCCATAAATGAAAAAATGAAAATAACACAAATGAAGTAACACAAACCTTACATATATATATATATATATATATATATATATATATGTAAGTATGTAATATATATATGAAGTAACACAAATGAAGTAACAAAAATCTTCCACAAAGCAACTCTCTCTCTCTCTATATATATATATTATGAGAAGTGTTCTCAACATACTTTATATATAATCTTTTTTTAACCTGAAGATGTCATAACAATAAAAGTATAGATCAATATCTTTCATATACTTAGATGCAAATAATTTAATCATTTATTAACAAATTGAATCCAATAATATTTTAAATCAAGTATACTTATCTCAAAAATATAAGATTAGCTTAATAATTCAAAAGTCAGGACAATACCAATGGTTTCTAATTTCTGGATTTAAAAAATAAGATAAACCTAAAACAAAGAACAAAAATATCATATAAGTTTGTAAATGTACACCTGTACAAAGTGTTCAGAAATAAAATATTTTAAAGCACTTGTATTGTTCATTAAGTTGGTAAAATATATATTATTTAAAAAAATCTTAAAAAATATATATTGTGCCTCAACACCCTAGTAGACTCCAAGGCAAAGGTGGAAGATGGTCCAATGAAGCTGAAGAAATGACACTGAGACAGTGATGGAGACTTAACTTTCTTACAGGGATTCAGGAGCTGAATGGAAAAAGCATCTGCTGCTAAGATCTACATGCCTCAAGCTTTTCTCATGCAGCAACTTAGACCAGCAAGTTATCTGTAGCCTTTTCCCTCCTTCCTTGGCCAATGTTCCAAGGATATCAAGGCCTGTCATTCAGGTACATTTCCGTAGAAGGGTTACATTCAGGGTTGGCCATCATACTCCTTGTCCTCAATCTTGAATGCTAAACAACACAGTCTTCAACACATTCTGCTTGATGTGAATACAGAGGGAGGATAGGATCTCTACATTGTCAAGATTGTGCTTAACAAAGATATTCAGATTATACTTGCACAAACTAGACATCCAGCCCGTCCATACAGCAGAGTATCATTTATACTAAACAAGTAATAGAGTAGAAATAAATACTTACAAATTACAAGAAATTTCATCAAATATAAAATACATGTTTTTAAAAAAGTATATCCAAAAATCAACTATATCATAGCTTATAATTTAAGTTTCTCGACAAAGTTAAAAAAATTGGTATCGTAAAGAACACATTCTTTCTTTCTTTCTTTCTTTCTTTCTTTCTTTCTTTCTTTCTTTCTTTCTTTCTTCCTTTCTTTCTTTCTTTCTTTCTTCTTTCTTTCTTTCTTTATTTAATTGTTACTTAATTTTTTTTCCAGTGTTCCAAGATACAATGCCCATTCCCTACACCCAGTGCTCCACACATTGGGTGCCCCATCCCTCCAATCCCCTCCCTCCAAGTCCCTCAGTTTGTATCTGTGTCCAAAGTCTCTGTTGTTTTGTTTCTCTTCCTGGATTACCCTCCTTCCCATTGACTTTCCTTCTCCCACGGTCCTCCAGGTTACCCCTCATGCACCGCAAGTAAGTAAAACCATGTGATACTTGACTTTCTCTACTTGGCTTATTTCACTGAGCATAATCTCTTCCAGTCCAGTCCATGTTGCCACAAAAGTTGCATATTCATCCTTTCTGATGTAGGCATAGTATTCCATTGTATATATGTACCACATCTTCTTTATCCATTCATCTGTTGATGGGCACCTTGGCTCTTTCCACAGTTTGGCGATTGTGGCCATTGCTGCGATGAACATTGGGGTACATATGGCCCTTCTTTTCACTGCATCTGTATCTTTGGGGTAAATGCCGAGTAGTGAAATTGCAGGGTCATAGGGTAGCTCTATCTTTATTTTTTTAAGGAATATCCACACTGTTTTCCAAAGCGGCTGCACCAGTTTACATTCCTACCAAAAGTGTAAGAGGGTTCCCCTTTCTCCGCAGCCTCTCCAACACCTGTTGTTTCCTGTCTTATTAATTTTGGCCATTCAGACTAGTGTAAGGTGGTATCTCAGTGTGGTTTTGATTTGAATTTCGCTGATAGCTAGTGACGTTGAACATTTTTTCATGTGTCTGTTAGCCGTTTGTATATCTTCTATGGAGAAGTGCCTCTTACTGTCTCTTGCCCATTTTTCGATGTGTTCATCTTCTTTTTGGGTGTGCAGTTTGAATAGTTCTTTATAGATCTAGGATGGTGCCCTTTGTCTGTAGTGTCATTTGCAAATATCTTCTCCCATTCTGTGGGTTGCCTCTTTGTTTTGTTGATTGTTTCCTTTGCTGTACAGAAGCTTTTTATTTTGATGAAGTCCCGGAAGTTCATTTTCGCTTTTGTCTCCTTTGCCTTTGGAGACGTGTCTTGAAAGAAGTTGCTGTGGCCGATGTCAAAGAGGTTACTGCCTATGTTCTCTTCCAGGATTTTGATGGATTCCTGCCTCATGTTGAAGTCTTTCATCCATTTAGAGTTTGCCTTTGTGTATGGTGTAAGAGAATGGTCTAGTTTCATTCTTCTATATGTAGCTGTCCAATTTTCCCAGCACCATTTATTGAAGAGACTGTCTTTTCTCTACTGGATATTTTTTCCTGCTTTGTCAAAGATGATTTGCCCATAGATTTGTGGGTCCATATGTGGGCTCTCCACTCTGTTCCATTGGTCTATTTCTCTGTTTTTGTGCCAGTACCATGCTGTCTTGGTAATCACAGCTTTGTAATAAAGCCTGAAGTCAGGTAATGAGATGCCCCCAGCTTTGCCTTTCTTCTTCAGCAATTCCTTAGCAATTCGGAGTCTTTTTTGGTTCCATATCAATTTTAGGATTGTTGTTCCAAAGTGTTGAAGAATGTTGGTGGAATTTTGATTGGAATGGCATTGAAAGTGTAGATTGCTCTGGGCAGTATAGGCATTTTGACAATGTTTATTCTTCCGATCCATGAGCATGGAATGCTCTTCCATCTTTTAGTGTCTTCTTCAATTTCTTTCATGAGTGTTCTGTAGTTTCTCGAGTACATATCCTTGACTTCTTTGGTTAGGTTTATTCCTAAGTATCTTATAGTTTTTGGTGCTATAGGAAACGGAATCGATTCTCTGATTTCTCTTTCTATTTTTTCATTGTTAGTGTATAAGAATGCAACTGATATCTGTGCATTGATTTGTATTCTGCCACTTTACCGAATTGTTGTATGAGTTCTAGTAGTTTGGGGAAGAGTCTTTTGGGTTTTCGACATAGAGTATCATGTCATCTGCAAAGAGAGATAGTTTGACTTCCTCTTTGCCAACGTGGATACATTTTATTTCTTTCAGTTGCCTGATTGCTGTTGCTAGGACTTCTAACACTATGTTGAACAGTAGTGGTGAGAGTGGGCATCCTTGCCTTGTTCCTGATCTCAGAGGAAAGGCTGTCAGTTTTCCCCTATTGAGGATGATATTCGCTGTGGGTTTTTCGTAGATAGATTTTATGAGGTTGAGGAATGTTCCCTCTATCCCTATACTTTGAAGAGTTTTGATCAGGAATGGATGTTTTATTTTGTCAAATGCCATTTCTGCATCAATTGAGAGTACCATGTGGTTTTTCTCTCTTCTCTTATTGATTTGTTCTATCATGTTGATTGTTTTGCGAGTGTTGAACCACCCTAGAATCCCTGGGATAAAACCCACCTGGTCATGGTGGATAACTGTTTTTTTTCTTTTAAAATCAACTTTATTGAGGTGTAATTTATATGCAGTAGAATATACTCACTTAGGTGTACATTTCAGGGAGTTTGACATATATATATATATATATATATATATATATATATATATATATATATATCCATGTAAATATCACCACAGTCAAGACTTAGAACATTTTTATTGCCATAAA
>PITA01028316.1:0-19572 GCA_004023965.1 Spilogale gracilis
AATTTTTTTTCAGTGTTCCAAGATTCATTGCCCATTCCCCACACCCAGTGCTCCATGCAGTAGGTGCTCTCAGTACCCACCACCAGGCTCTCTCATCGCCCCCATCCCCTTCCCCCCAAGTCCCTCAATTTGTTTCTGTGTCCAAAGTCTCTCTTGTTTTGTTTCTCTCCCTGAATTACCCTACTTCCCATTTACTTTCCTTCTCCTACTGTCCTCTATATTACCACGCCAAACTGTGGAAAGAGCCAAGGTGCCCATCAACAGATGAATGGATAAAGAAGATGTGGTCCATATATACAATGGAATACTATGCCTCCATCAGAAAGGATGAATATCCAACTTTTGTAGCAATATGGACTGGATTGGAAGAGATTATGCTGAGTGATTTAATATTTTTGTAGACTTATCTCAGTTTTTAATTATGCTGGTGACCCTTGCAAAGCCACTAGAGTCTCTCCAGACCTCACTTTCCTAATGTGTAAACTGAGAGAACTGGAGTAAAGAAGCACCTTCCCAGCTCACACGGTACTGACTGCACATCAACGGCCAGAAGCCACGTGAGGGGGGAAGGCCCCCAAGTGTACAAACTCTGGAGCCAGGCTGCCTGTCTTTGAACCCCAGCCCCACTCATTCTGCTATACGTTGGGCAGATTATTAACCTGCCAGTGCCCCAGTTTCATCGATTAGAAAATGGCATTAACAATACTCACAGAGCAATGAGATGAAAGAATACATGTCAGAGCATTGAGAATACTTCCCGGCACGTGGTAAGCGCTGTTAAAGCATTATCTATCATGCCAATTACTAGTGTTACACCCCTGAAAAGAAAACAGTTGGGCCTTTTGTACATTCATGCATAGGTGAGCCTCTGAGAAGGGGAAAAATCATGCAGCATTTCAAAAATATATTTGACCAGTTAATGTTTGATGCTCTATAGAGCACACTTTTGGGAAAGCTGTACTACATGGTCGTTGTGTCCCTTAAACTCTGGGACTGTGTGATTCATCTCTCTGTCTTGGAGACCCAGAAAACTATGGCCCATGGACCGAACCCAGCTCACCATCTGTTTTTGTAAATACAGTTCCAGTGGAACATTGCCATGCTCATTTGATGACTGTCTCTATCTGAAATACATGCTGCCCGACCCTCTACAGAAAAACTGGACGATGTAAGGTGCTGGGGAGCTTAGAGCTCTGCCCAGAGTAATCACGACAAATCTGATTTTGTGAATGGGCATTTCTAGTCCATCAAACCCATTTGGGAGTAATCAACTCTAATTTCCTTGTTCCAATTCAGGTTTTTCTAGCCAATTCCATTTCCATGGGGTAAGTGTCTGATTTTTATAAGGTGGAATTATTTTCACTTAAAAAAAATGGGATAGGCAGATCTTTATCTCCAACTCTTACCTCTCTCTCAGGCTCTAAATCACCCTGGTTGAAGGTACTAACACATGACATGCACCTTCTCCCACCATCTCCCCAAAAGTATGTATACCCTCCCCAAAATATTAGCTTTTGTTCATAATGACTACTATTAATCAAGTACAATCCTGGGGGGGGGGGAGGCATGGTTTTTTTAGGCTCTTTGATTCTTATAGGATAGGTACTATTATCCTAATTTTATAGATGAATAAACCAAGCCATGCAAAGTTTAAGCAACTTCCCCATATCTAATCAATGTTTGAGCTTGTAGTAACACACCAGGTTTTTTGGTCTCAGATTTTCCATCAGACCTCAAGGATTTTCAGTTCTAGAACTTCTCTTAAGTGCAGAGAGATGTTATCTAAAATTCTGATGACCAGAATTTCTTAGGCACGGTGCTCGATAATTGTTTATCATTGGGCAAAACTTTAGTATTTCTATTCATATTAATGATCTCTTGCTCTCCACAAGTTCCGCTCCTGGGGGGGTTGGGGAGCAAGGTGACATAAGGCATCTGCCTACATCCTGCATCGATAGCAACCCTGATGAAATTTATCCTACTGGGAAAAATAAAGAAGGAGATTCATCTAATATGAATAAAAACACAGGAAGCTATTTAAGAATAGACAAAAAATACACTGTTTGTAATGGCAGCTGCAAACCATATCTCTTATATTCCGTTGCTACAAAGGCTAGCCAGCTTTTCTCAGCCAAATGTGAATTAGAAGAAACATAATTTAGTGTTTAGAAAATATGCCTAATTTTCCACCAAAGCTATACAATTTGCCTTGAAGTAAGGAATCCAACATCAGCTTTTTAAAATGATGGTGATTAAGTAGACTACAATATACTTTCAGTGTTCTGTTCTTTCCGTTATTTGTGGCATCCTGATGAAAAGTAATTATGCTTGGGCGGATTTTCCTCGTAGATGTAATTTGGACCACTTATCCAAGATTCTCAGAAGGGAGCTGACTTGACAACTAAAAGAGAACACCTGTTTCTATCAATGGAAAGGAAGCTTTCCTGAGAGCCCTTACCTCTGCCTAGCAATGCATAGCATGTCTGCAGCGAGAAATAGTGAGTGATATATTAATGAATTGCCTTCTCTACCCAGCAAACAGAATCAGGAACTAAGTGTTGGATTTTTTTCTATTTACATAAGGAAAGGAAGGAGAATGGTCATGAATATAAAATAACCGCAACAGAAGAGGGAGTTTGGCAGTGATTGAGAGCCCTGAGTAATACTGATGCCCACCCTATCAACCAAAACACCTGCCACCATATGCCCCTCAGCTCAAGAGCTTTGCTTAAAATTTTTCGTAATTTGGGATTCTGTTATTTTATTAAATAGATCAAAGGTATCTGTAAAAAATGTTCATGTATGTTTTATTGTTTCCAACCCAAAATAAAGGTGTGAAAATTCTTTCCATCCTCTTCTCGTTGATATTAAAAGTAGGCAGCTGGCGTGATAACATTGGTACATAAAAGGAGGAAGATCCTAGGGCTTTATTGAAGCACTAAATAATTCCATCTCCTGACCAAGATCCATGAAGCTTCAAATATACTTTTAAGAGGCTTTATTTCTTTTATGATCTATAAAAAGCTATAGTGCTATTACGCTGGCTTTTCCAAAGTGTTTTAGCAAACAGCAGAAAGCACTTTCACAAATACAACCATTTGGCCTATCACATTCTTGAGATAAACATCAACAAGTAAAATAAGTACAGTACCAAAGATCTAAAACACAATTTAAGTGGATGTACTGAAAATAAGTTAATGGACTTCAAAAAAAATTGTTTTTCTCTGTCTTTTATTTTACCATCCCTAATTGCTTGCTTTGAATGGGAGCCTAACTTTCTGATGGAAAATACTAAAGAGAAATGTTGCAATAAGTCATTTTGGTTTCCTTGTCTTTGTAACACATTAAGATTTGTTTCACTCTGTCAATTTTTTTAAGTATTTGCAAGACTGAGTACATGAACTTTCTATTGAAAATATACACTAAAAATACACATAAAGTGGACTGCTCAATAAATCTTTTTACAAACTTAATATAAACATATAGCCCCCCCCCCAAATCCAGAAACAGAACTTCTACAAACCCTAGAAGACTCTCCTCTTACTCTATTCTAATCATTACAAGCATAGGCACTATTCTATCTTTCAGAATAAGAAAGAGAGAGTTTACCAGAAAAACAAAAGCTAAAGCAGTTCCTGACCACTAAACCAGCCCTACAAGAAATGTTAAAGGGGACGTCTGAGTGGAAAGGGAAGGCCATAAGTAAAAGTCAGGAAAGTAGGAAGCACAAAAGCAGAAAAAATAAGCATATCTATAAAAATCAGTCAAAGAACTCACAAAATAAAAGGCTGTAAAGTAAGACACCATATACTTAAAATGCAGAGAGAAGGAGTAAAGAATATGTTCAAACTTAAGTGGCCATCAACTTAATATGGACAGAAGATGCCATATACAAATCTAATGATAATCACAAATCAAAAGCCAGTAATAGACATTCAAAAAATAAAGAGAAAGTTATGCAAGAATATCACTAAAGAAAAGCAACAAATCATCAGAGAAAAGAGCAAGAGAAGAAAGGATCAGAGAAAAACTACAAAAACAACCACAAAACAAGTAAGGAAATGGCAATAAATATCTATCAACAACTACTTTGAATGTAAATGGCATTTAGTCCATTCAAAGTAATGTAAATGGACCAAATGCTCCAATCAAAAGACACAGACTGAGGCAAAGGATTAAAAACAAAACAAAAACCAAGAACCATCTATATGCTGCCTATAAGAGACACATTTCAGACCTAAAGATATATGCAGATTGAAAGTGAGGGGATAAAAAAAAAAGAAGAAAGTAAGGGGATAGAGAAACAATAATTATGCAAATGGATATCAAAAAGAAAGCTGAAGTGGCAATACTTATATTAAATAAAATAGACTTTAAAACAAACCACTGTAACAAGAGACAAAGAAAGTTAGATAATAATAAAGAGGACAATCCCACAAGAAGATATAACAATTGTAAATATTTATGTTTATGCACCCAACATGGGAGCACCCAAATACATAAAAGTTAATGAGAAACATAAAGGAACTAATGGAGTGTAATACAATAATAGCAGGGGACTTTAACACCCCACTTCCATCAACAGACAGATCATCCAAACAGAAGACCAACAAGGAAACAGTACCTTATTTTTTTAATATTTATTTATTTATTTGACAGAGAGAAACACAGCTAGAGAGGGAACACAAGCAGGGGGAGTGAAGGAGGGAGAAGCAGGCTTCCTGAGCCAGACACAGGGCTTCCTGAGCCGGATGCAGGGCTTCCTGAGCCGGATGCAGGGCTTGATCCTAGGATTCCAGGATCAAGACCTGAACCAAAGGCAGATGCTTAATGACTAAGCCACCCAAGCGCCCCGGAAAGAGTAGCTTTGAATGACACACTGGACCAG
Organism: Spilogale gracilis; assembly: GCA_004023965.1. Lineage (NCBI taxonomy): Eukaryota > Metazoa > Chordata > Mammalia > Carnivora > Mephitidae > Spilogale > Spilogale gracilis. The sequence goes on from PITA01028316.1 coordinate 4,889, forward strand.
ATAGATTTAACAGACAAATTCAGAATACTCTACCCTCAAACAGCAAACCACACACAGAACATCCTCAAGAATAGATCATATATTAGACCACAAAACAAGTCTCAACATATTCAAAAAAATCAAAGTCCACCATGCATCTTTTCTGACCACAGTGTTTCCAAACTAAAAAATCAGCCACAATAAGAAATCTGGAAAGGACATAAATACTTGGAGATTAAATAACATACTACTACACAATGAATGGGTCAACCAAGAAATCAAAGATGAAATTAAAAATATAGGTAAATAAGTGAAAATGAAAACGCAACAGTCCAAAATATTTGGGATGCAGCCAAAGCAGTTCTAAGAGGGAAGTTTATAGCAATGTTGACCTACCTCATAAGCAAGAAAAATTTTAAACAATCTAATTTTACAGCTAAAGGAATTAGAAAAGGAAAAAAGGACAGAACTCAAAACCAGCAGAAGAAAGGAAATAATAAAGAATAAAGCAGAAATAAATTATATGGAAATCCCCCAAAAAACACAATAGAACATATCAATGAAACCAGAAGCTATTCTTTTAAAAGATCGACAAAATTAATAAACCTCTAGCCACATGCATTAAACAAAAGATAAAAGAAAGAGGAACTAAATACAGAATCACAAATGAAAGAGGAGAAATAACAACAAACACTACAGATATACAAAGGATTTTAAGAAATTATGAAAAATTTTATGCCAATAAATTGGATAACCTAAAAGGAATGGATAAATTCCTAGAAACATACAACCTACCAAACTGAAATTTAAAAAATGTTAGAAATAGAAAATGTGAACAGACTTATCACCAGTAATGAAACTGAATTAGTGGTCAAAAAACTCCCAACAAACCAAAGTCCAGAACCAGATGGCTTCATAGACCAACTCTACCAAACTTTCCCAAAAAGTAGAAGAGGAAGGAAAATTTCCAAATCCATTGTATGAGGCTGGCATTACCCTGATTCCAAAACCAGACAGAAACAACAAAAAAGAGCACTACAGGCCAATATCTCTGATGAACACAGATACAAAAATCCTCCACAAAACATTAACAAACAAAACTAATAATAAATTTTAAAAAATCATTCACCATGATCAAGTAGGATTTACTTTTGGAATACAAAGGTAATTCCATATTCACAAATCAATCAATATGATATATTACATCAATAAGATAAAGGATAAAAACAATATGATCAAGTGATCCAAAAGGGCACCTGCACCCCAATATTTATAGCAGCAATGTCCACAACTGCCAAAATACAGAAAGAGCTCAGATGTCCATCAACATTGACAGATGAATGGATGAAGAATATATGGTGTGTGTACACACACACACACATACACACAATGGAGTATTACTTGGTGACCAAAAAGAATGAAATCTTGCTATCTGCAATGACAATGACGTAGGTGGAACTCGGGGGTATTATGCTAGGTGAAGTCAGTCAGTCAGAGAAAGACAAATACCATATGATTTCACTCATATGTGGAATTTAAGAAACAAAACGGTTGAGCATAGGGAAAGGGAAGGAAAAATAAAATAAGAGAAAAACAGGAGACAAACCATAAGAGACTCTTGACTCTAGGGAACAAACTGAGGGTTGCTGGAGAGGAGGTGGGTGGGAGGACAGGGTACAGGGTGAAGAGCATTATAAAGGGCGCTTGAAGTAATAAGTATTGGGTGTTGTATGCAACTGATGAATCACTGGATTCTACCTCTGAAATTAATAATACAACATGTTAATTGAATTGAATTGAAATAATTTTTAAACCACATGATCATTTCAATTGATATAGAGAAACCACTGGACAAGGCACAACACCCATTCATGATAAAAACCCTCAACAAAATAGGTTTAAAGGGAATATTCCTCAACATAATAAAGGCCTTATATGGAAAACTCACAGCTTACATCATACTTAGTGGTAGAAAACTGAAAGCTTTTCCCCTAAGGTCAGGAACAAGAAGAAAAGGATGTCCACTCTCACCACTTTTATTCAACATAGTATTGAAAGTCCTAGACACAGCAATCATACAAGAGAAAGGAATAAAAGGCAGCCAGATTGGTAAGAGAGAAGTAAAACTTTCATTATTTGTAGATGACATGATTTTATATATATATATATATACACACATAGACTAAGACTCCACCAAAAAAACTATTAGAACTGATAAATAAATTCAGTAAGGTTGTAGGATACAAATTCAATGTACAGAAATCCACTGCATTTCTTTATACCAATAATGAAGTAGCAGAAAGAAAATTAAGAAAACAATCCCATTTACAATTGTGCCAAAAATAATAAGATTCCTAGGAATAAACTTAACTAAAGAGATGAAAGACCTATACTCTGAAAACTATAAAACACTGATGAAAGAAACTGAAGAGGACACAAAGAAACAGAAAAGCATTCCATGCTTATGAGTTGAAAATATAGATATTGTTAAAATGTATATACTACCCAAAGCAATCTACACATTTAAAGCAATCCCTATCAAAATACCAACAGCATTTTTCATAGAGCTAGAACAAACAATCCTAAAATTTGTATGGAACCACAAAAGACCCTGAATAGCCAAAAGAAAAACAACACTGGAGGTATCACAATTCTGGACTTCAAATTATATTACAAAGCTATAGTAATCAGGACAGTATGGTACTGGCACAATAACAGACACACGGATCAATAGAATAGAACAGAAGACCCAGAAATAACCTCACAATTATATGGTCAATTAATCTGCTAAAAAGGGAGAAGACATGCAGTAGGAAAAAGCCTCTTCAACAAACAGTATTGGGAAAAACAGGTGAAGAGGATTAAAAGTACACTTACCTTGAAAATCACTTAGTAACATATGGAATTGTGGAATCACTATGTTGTGTACCTGAAACTACTGTAACACTGTATGTTAACTACAGCGAAATTAAATTTAACAAATTTTTTAACCATAGCCACTATTTGGACTTTTGACACATAGATTAGTTTTGCCTCTTTTGGTGGGTTCATGAATTTCTATTATCTTGCTTCATCTATAAGTGAAACAGAGGCCTGGTGACATAGGACAATCTGTACAATGCTATGCAGCTCTCAGAACGTGAAGTCTAGACTTCTCAGCTAATGTTTTCCACAGGACTGCCCTATTGTCTCTGAAGACTTCCTAATAACCAGTCAAGAGTAAAATCCTTATGAGAAGTGGAGTTTCTGACTGCCTTAAACACAGAAATTCAAGGTTATTCTCCCTCCATATCTTTATCCAAACTAGCCCTTTGATATTGTTTGCGCTGACCTCTAAGAGTTCATCATTTAGGAAGAAAGAGTAAATGTGGAAAAAAGAAGTAAAATATATATGACACTCAGTCTTTCAACTAATTTTTTTCCACTTAATTCATAGCACTCAACTGCCATTGCTACTGTACTAGGCACCATTCTACAGAGAAACGAAACACAACTAAGTGTATATGCATGTAGAGAGAGAAACAGATTTATTCTATGGAATTGGCTCAAGCAACTAGAGCCTGGCAAGTCCAAAGTGTGCAGGGTAGGCCAGCAGGCTGGAGACCCAGAGAAGATCATCTGCTGACAGAATCCCCTCTTCTGGGAAGGTCAGTCTTTTTCTATTAAGGACTTCCACTGATTATATAAGGCCTACCCACATTGTGGAGGGTAATACACTTTACTCAAAGTCTACTGATTTAAATGTTGATCTCATCTAAGAAGTATCTTCACAAAAACATCTAGAATAATATTTAACCAAATATCTGGGTACTGTGACTTAATCTAGCTGATACATAAGATTAATAATCACAGAATTGTATCACATGCTGCCTCTAGGAGTAAATCTATTGTTCTCTTAACTTGTTTAATTTATATATTGTTACTAAAATGTTCAAGCATGTAATGCCTTACCATTCCAAATGGTCAATAAGCTCCAAGAAGTTAGGGAGCTTTTCCTGCATTTCTTTGGTCCTCCACTGTCCTATAATCTCAGAACTCACTGTATTTGTTGATTAAATGATTTTTTTTTAGTATCAATTTTACCATTTTCTACGCAGACCATGGAATTCTAATACTGCATAAAAGCACAGACAAGCAGAAAAATTATTCAGGACCGGGAAGCAGAATCAAAAAAATATTTAACTTTCTACGTTACTGAAAATTTTGGTTGCAGGAAATACAGAAAAGGTTTTGATCTGCCATACTCAGAGTCCAACAGAAATTCCAGGTTGCCTTAAGAGCTTTACAAAGTCTATCAAGTTTGTTACCACTTGATTACCACTAGATTCCCACTCACTTCTTTATTTCCCCAGCATGGGAAGGGATGAGTGATATCTTCTCACTGATACCACTTCCTGGTTACTGAACATTTTAGAATAAAGTGAAGTAAAGAATGTGGCTTATAGTTTGTTAACTAGCTACTGAGTTGCTAATATTAAAACTAATTTCTGCTTAGTTTGAGTCTCCTATTCAATAGGATTGTTTTCTAAAGTACCTGAAGTTTTGGGCAATCTTCCTGTTTCCAGAATCCCTTACACTACTTGTATAATGTTAGACTTTGCCAACAATGATTGGATCTGTTTATAAGTCTATTTCCCCCTATAGACTGTCAGCTCCTTGAGGGTAACATTCTTACTTACCTTTGTCAATTACTTTGCCACTGCCTAAGATTGCATGGATTGTTTGGTTTATTTGGTGTGGTTGGTGCCTCTGTGCACACGCGCACACACACAAGCAAACACACATGCAGGCTATGTTGACACTAAGCAAATCTGGGCTTTTGCAAGTCCCAGGAACCTGGTATTCCACAGAGCAATGTTTTACTGTGAACTGAAAACAGATGCGGTCCTTCTAATGGCTTATTACCATATATTCTATCATATTATATGTCTTTAAATGCTTAAACATCTATTATTGTACATACCAGAAACCGTCCAAAAAGTAGCTAGAGAAATGCAAAATAGCTATTAAATAAAAGCTACTCGGGTACAGCTACAATGATCAGGGAAAAAACAATCCACAGGCTGTTTAGTAGTTTAGACCATGTACTCAGCACCCAGTCATTGAAATAGGTGGTAAGAATATAGATGTAAATAAGATATGGTTCTTAACATGAAAAGACTCTCAAAATACTGACACCATCCTCTAAAATAATACTTGAGAGGTGGAAGTCATAATTTATTTTAAAGTTTACAAAACAAAATTACTTTTAAAATAATAATTACTTGAAATCTGAAGGATTCAAATTTGCAAGAAATATGCTACTTGATGAAAATGTTGCTTGTTAGGCTCTAAATCTCCCTAAGTCTTTAAAAGAGGATTTCTTCACGTGTTGGCACAGGTAAAAATCTTTTGGTTGGTATGTCTATTGAAATGGTTCTGATAAAACCAAAAACATTACTTTTTAAAAAAGAAGAAAAGAACAGAACATTGGCATTTACTATTTCAAAAATTGTGGGATTTTTTTAGTTGTTACAAATATGTAAATTTATTTCATTAAAATTAACTATAAGAAACTGAGGGTTGCCGGAGGGGAAAGAAGGTGGAAGGGATGGGGTGGCTGAGTGATGGACACTGGGGAGGGTATGTGCTATGGTGAGAAAAAAATAAAAAATTTTTAAAAATGAACTATATCATAAGGCAGAAAAACAGGTTAGTCCTTAGTGTTGGGAAGATGTTCTTAAGAGTTGCTACTACTGGATATGTTTACGTTTTCCACCCAAAATCCAGTCTGATGATACAGCTAAGACCTATTTTTCCTGTAATAATTGAAAAGTTCAGAGCAAATCCGGAAATCAACTAACATGCAAAAGGGTAGGGAAGTTATCAGTTAAGGTGTCAGACTTCAAAAGTCTATGATGATAAAAATGAGGCCACAGAAACCACAATAAATTCTGCTACAGAAATCTCAAAAAGTATGACTAATTTGGCCATGTTTGTGGGGCCAAATATGCTTTTAAAGAAGCATATATAGTAAACATAGAAGTCTTCTTCCTCATCCCCTAACTTTCATTTCTGATAATTAGTACTTACTTTCACTGTGTCTTTTAATAAGACAGCATAATACTTGGACAGTAGTCCTTAAAACCAAAAGCCCTGTGTTTGAATCCCAGTCCTGCAACTTAGTGGCTATATTAATGGGTTGATGGATTTAACTTCTCTATGGCTTAGGATCCTTATCATTAAAATGTGGATATTAACACCCATATGATTAAGTGTTGGAAGAATAAGAGGAATTAGTGCAAGTAGTTACCAATATAATAGTAGGTAGTAGGTCCTCAATAAAGTTTTATCTACTTACTTACTTGCAGGGTTGGTGTTTTCCATGTTTTTAAGTGTTTTCCTGCCACTCATGAACAAAGAAAAATACAAAAGCAATGTGATGAGCACTGGGTGTTATAGACAACTAATGAATCGTTGAACACTACATCAAAAACTAATGATGTACTATATCCTGACTGAAGAAAATAAATTAATCAATTAATTAATTAAAAATCTTCTATTAAAAAAAAGACTAAATCTCAACATCCTATCATTCCATTTATGGTATTAATTTTGAATTTTTAAAAGTAAATTTATTTCCTGAGCGCCTGGGTGGCTCAGTTGGTTGAGCGACTGCCTTAGGCTCAGGTCACGATCCCGGAGACCCAAGATCGAGTCCCACATCAGGCTCCCTGCTCGGCGGGAAGCCTGCTTCTCCCTCTCTCACTCCCCCTGCTTGTGTTCCCTCCCTGGCTGTGTTTCTCTCTGTCAAATAAATAAAATCTTTAAAAAAAAAAAAAGTAAATTTATTCCCAGGAAAAAATGGCAACATGGACCCAGGCTTGCAAAACCTGCTTCCCAAAACACAACTAACCCAAAGTGAACAGAGTGAAGAATATATCACCAGGTCTGCAACTACTGGAAGAGTCCAACCTTATACTACTAACCACAGGAAATGGTCAAAATATAAAACCACTGAACCAAATCAAAAGAATCAGCATATTACTTAATCTCATGTAAGCCTGATAAGAGTCTATCAAAGTAAGTTTTATTATTATCATTATCTTACAGATGATGTACAACAGTTAAGTAAGGCACCTAAAGTCCTACTGCTAGGAAGTGGCAAAGCTGAATTCAAACAGTGGCAGCACAAATGAGAGCATATGCTTTGAAGGACCACATGCAGAAATTAACTTCAAAATGCAGTGAAAAAAGCCACACATTATAGGCACACCTGTACCTTACATTCATACCAGCTGACCAGATACTGGTCTAAGGCCAAAAGGCTACCTGCGTCCCTACTGGCTGGTGGTGATGAGACTTCTGATAGCCTGTGGTCCTGGCCAGGATCAGCTCAAGACATTAGCTGGACTGGGTCCTACAGAGTGGATGTGCCACTCAGGACCACCCCAGGTTCTATGATTTGCTAGAAGAGCTCATAGGACTCAGCATATAGTTGTGTTCACAGCTGAGATTTATTGCCATGAAAGCATACAAAGTAAAATCAGCAAAGGGAAAAAGTGCATGGAAGAAATTGGGTCAAACCTGGTGCAAGATTCCAGGAGTCCTCTCTCAGGATGTGCGTAATTCCTCTAGCAACAAGTTGTGACAATAAATAATAAGTATTATGTACCAGAGTGGCTCATTAGAGACACTGTCAGTGATATTTACTGCTGGTTGCTGCTATGTAGGCACTCCCTGCAAAATATGTATCAAAATTCTGGACTCCCAAGAGGCAGGCAGGAATTAAGCATAAACACAGTCTTTGCATATTTTAAGCACAGTGGGCCACCATTTTTATTTAGGGAAAGTTTTCCATCAGTCCAGGGTACCATTACTAGCCAAATTCCCAGAGAACACCAGAAGGGCCAAGCTTGCAAGCAGGCTTTTCTAAGAACAGGCAATCTCAGGCCTACTCTGTTTTTTGTTGTTTTTTTTCCTGCACAGTGAACATGAAATCTGAACCACCTGAATCTGAGTTTCCCTCTATGACCCCGTAATATTGCCCCTATAACATTCTACAGTTCTTATAATTTAGATTTCTTCACCCTTCTCTATGCACATCAGCACACCCTATCCACTGAAATTTGTACTCATCATAATTTAGTCACCTCTGAAGAAGATGCCCTCTGAATTGCTAACAACATGAGGGCAGACTCTTTGGCACTGTGAAGAATCAAAGAGAGAAGAAGGCATTGTGTCTGATGGTGGCCAAGCTATAACTTTGTAGCAATTCAGTTGTTTTCCCCTCCACCCCACCACACAAGACCTACCTATGAGTTCCCAAAGTTTGGGTAAGTTCCTAGAAGGCAAATAATAATGATCCATTAAAGTTCATGAAGTTCATCATTCAGTCTACACATAGAACCATCAATTATGTGCAAGGCATTGTGTTAAAAGCAGTGCTGAATTCAGACATATCCTACACTGAAGGACAATCTTCTTGTTAGGATGCACTTTTAAATGCCTTTCCTGTAAGATGTGACCAATAAGCATACATAACCAAAGGGTAGGGAATATAAGCAAGGCTGGGAATATAATAGTTGATGAAATAGTCCAGGTCTCTATACTCGTTACCAGAGAAGGGTCTGTGGGAGGTGGCATCGGAGAAAGGACCTGCCTAATACCAGGATATGTCAGTATGATGACATAATGTCAACATGATGGGAAATAGTTGACATGATTACAGTGCTGTTGCCAAAGGAGCCATATGAAGCTGGATGGGACAATTCCCTGATCCAGTATGACTACTCATGTTCTTATTCATAAAATGCCATGCACATTTGATGTCTGAAAAAAAAATCCCTGCTCTACAAGGCTGTTTAACATTGCTTTCAAAGTCAGGCAGCATGAAATTTGCCCAGTTTTGTAGATAAAAAAATGGACACTATTCAATATTGCACTGAGAGTCTTCTCTTAGGTCTTGGGTTTATTTTTAGGAAATGCTAGAAATGTATTCTGTGTCTACTAATTAAATAAGGTATGATTCATTTTAGAGAATGTCTAATAGGTCTGGAACCAAGAATAAAATTTGATGAGTTATAAACTACAGTAAACAAAAGAATATGCTCCATTTTTTTTATCTGAGAAATTGAATTCTATTTTTCCAGGCATGTGTTGTAGGTGTTTTGTTGCCTGTTTAACTGACAGGATTTATTCTCATCATTAGGATATATTTAGTTTATCTTCCTGACCTTTGCTTTTTCTCATTTACATCCTTCTCTCTTTCTTTTCTCCCATCTGCTTCTTCTCTCTCTATGCTAGTTTCTCTTAAATACTTGATCCATAATCAGGGATCTGAGTTCCAACAGAAGTGGCATTTTTGTAAGAACTGGTTTGGTCAGTTGGATTCTGAGGCCATTATGGAACAGGTATTTATTAGAGGTTGAAAAACACTGAAGCAGCCTTAAAAAAATTTTTTATTTATTTATTTGAGAGAGACAGCGACAGAGATAGCAAGAGGGAGCACAAGCAGAGAGGAGAGGAAGAAGCAGGCTCCCACTAAGCAGGCAGCCCAATGTGGGGCTTGATCCTAGGACTTTGGGATCAAGACCTGAGCCAAAGGCAGACGCTTAACCAACTGAGTCACCCAGATGCCCCAAGAAGCAGCCTTTTGTTAGATTTTCAAGTTCATTTTAAGGAACAAAGTCATGCTCTAATCAAAAGACTGTCATTTCACTTTTAAAACATCTGAAGATTTACAGTTTCTGCGCCCAGTATCTGCTGAATTCAGACATGCATGCACACAGGTGACACACCTCATTGCATTGCCCTTCAACTTTCTCCTCAGTCGTAACACCAAATTCCCACTGGCTTAGTACGCCCTTAAACTATGTTTGTTTCCTCGGGTCTTTGCTTCATTACCTTAATTTTTCTCAGTACCCTATCAACCTTTACATACGCTCTGTATTTCCTATTTTGATTTTCCAAAAACAAGTCTATTTTCATCAGCAGGAAAGCAGCACAAGACAAAAATCCTTAAATAAGTTGAAGAAATTAGTCAACAAGATGAAACGCTTTAAACCAAAGTTCGATAATGAATGCTTCTGCATCTATCCAAGCATGCAGTCATGTTTTACACCCTCTTTATTTTGCATATTTATAGATATGTTCCATTAAGTGACTGACCTGTTCTTCACTCTATATAGCATTTTAAAATTTTACAGCCTTATTATTTTTCATGAAGATCTGTAGTTTGGATTCACTATTTACCACAAAATAGATGACTTTTGCTCCTAAACTCATTATTTTTTCTTATTATAATTACTAGAACTCTGAGATGGTTCCAGTCAGAGTTAGTTGTTTCTTACCTTTATCTCTAAAAGCAGAAATCCCAGCAGATGCCTTTCCTATTCTTTTCACGTAACATACAGCTAAAAGATCTTATTTCAATCTTATTTTGTAATGGCACAGTTCACTGAATTCCAAACGAAACATGTTTTTCCATTAAAATTCAATTCATAATTAAGCAATAAAAAACTTACCCTGGGAGGGGCGCCTGGATGGCTCAGTTGATTAAGCGACTGCCTTCGGCTCAGGTCATGATCCCGGACACCCAGGATCGAGTCCCACATCGGGCTTCCTGCTCAGCAGGAAGCCTGCTTCTCCCTCTCTCACTCCCCCTGCTTGTGTTCCCTCTCTAGCTGTGTTTCTCTCTGTCAAATAAATTTTTTTTAAAAATCTTTAAAAAAAAAATTTACCCTGGATGACACATGCATTATAAGGGTATTTCAAAAACCTAAATAAGTTGAAAACTCTACTTTGCCTTTTATAAATTAAAGCAGTGAAAAGTCATACCAGCTTTCTAAATTCAAAATCCAGAAGTAGTTTTGATTTTTTATGAAATTTGTTAACTATTAATCTTGTCAATAGATTGAGGCTTTAATACAACTTTTTTTTAATACAATGTTTTAATCTCAACTTTTCTCCTGTATTTAGAAATACTTTCTAAATATTTTCCAGATGTTTCGGGGTTTGTTTTTCTCTATACAAGCTCCAGAAAGATTTTTCAGACTGTTATCACAGAGAAAAAAACGTATGTTTCCTACTACACTTCTAAGTTCCTTGGTGGGGGCTCTGTAGATTAGGCTAACAAAAGGCAGAGTCACAGAAAAGCACACAAATATATTTATATTAATATATAACTTCATATATTTAAGATAATATTTAATATGGTTTTCATGATATGGTAGCCTTCAAAAGGAAATGAGAACCTAAAGAAGAGGTTAAACCTGATCATTTTTATACTTGGTTTGATGAAGAGTGAAAAGTTGTAGGAAAACGTAACAGGGCAAAAGGACATGAGCTAGAGGTGGCAAACTGGGAGAAACTTGGTAAGGCCTCTCCATTTGGAGACTTCTCAGTCCTCAAAGACACAGATGCTCCTCTCCCCCAGGTGAAAGGAAGGCACTTCTCACACAAGGGTCTTCCGATCTACTTGGGGGGAAGATCATAAAGTTCTCTCTGCACATGCTGTTTCTCAAATTCTTTCAACTTAAAATATTCAGTATCTGAAGGTGCCGTATTTTGGGGTAGCATATTCTAAACCTCAGCAACGTGAAGTTGGGTATGCCTGTAGATTAAATAACATAAGAGGCATTAGCTCGTGCAGGGTCCCAAAGGAGCTGTGATGGAGTATCAGTCATTTGACTAACAAACTAAAAAGATTAATATAGGTAACTTCTTAGAACTTATTACACCTTGGGCCCCAAAGCTACTATAAAATTTTAAAGTATATATCAACCCAAAAGATTGATAAGGCCCACCAACTAGATTTCTTTACGGTATCTAAAACTATTACCCAACCAAGCCCTTCACATAGAGCAAAGTAGCCTTCATGCTGCACAGAGCAAGTGGGGTAGGAAAGGGATGTCATGGAGACTATGATATGAATCACATGCTCCACAGTTGTGCAAAGCAATGGTCCTCTACCCAACCCTCTGTGAAGTTTTATTTTTTTAATAATGATAAAAATTGAAAGTGCAATTTTAAGACAGCGCTGTGCTTTACCCAGAAGGCATTTTCTGTAATTAAGCAGTGTAATTATTGAAAAGGTTTTATTGGGCGCCTGGGCGGCTCAATACGTTAAAGCCTCTGCCTTCCGCTCAGGTCATGATCTCAGGGTCCTGGGATCCAGGCCTGCATCGGGTTCTCTGCTCAGCGGGGAGCCTGCTTCCTCCTCTCTCTCTGCCTGCCTCTCTGTCTACTTGTGATCTCTCTGTCAATAAATAAATAAAATCTTCAAAAAAAAAAACAGAAAAGATTTTATTATAAGAAAATAAGAATGTGAGGTAAATAAAACTGCTACTAATTTCCTTAATTCATAAAATGTTAAATGCCATGGTCTCTTCTTCCTTTATTAAATGAAAAATTAAGATTTTGTAAGCAAAGCCTCATTTTAAATACAGACGTTTTAACAGGAATTCAAGACCTTACTTTACTCAAAGCTACTTAAAGAAAGTAAGTTGAAAAATCACAGAGAAGTAAAAATAAGTTAATTGGATTAATACCTTCATAATAATATTTATTTTATCTGTCTCTATCATGGAATTATTAGCTTCTGAAGGAAAGACACAAAGTAGTGTTTAGCTTTGCACCCCTAGTATTTAGCTTCTGTCAAAACAAGGCACTAAAATATAGTTGAACCCATGAATGGAACAAAAACAGACCAAAGTTACCTGATTACCATAGGAAAAACAAGATGTAGAAAATGTTTTAAATATGTGTTATGGGGCACCTGGGTGGCTCAGTTGGTTAAGTCTCTGACTCTTGATTTCAACTCCGGTCATGAACTCAGGGTTGTGAGATTGAGCCCCATGTCAGGCTCCACATTGGGTAAAGAGTCTGTTTAAGATTCTCTCTCTCATGGATACATTCCTAGAAACCCATAAACTTCCAAGACTGAAACAGGAAGACATTGACAATTTGAATAGACCTATAACTAGTAACAAGATTGAAGCAGTGATCAAAAATCTCCCCAAAAACAAGAGTCCAGGACCAGATGAATTCCCTGGGGAATTCTACCAAACATTCAAAGAAGAAATAACACCTATTCTCCTGAAGCTCTATCAAAAAATAGAAACAGAAGGAAAACTTCCAGACTCTTTCTATGAAGCCAGCATTACTCTAATCCCCAAACCAGACAAAGACCCCATCAAAAAGGAGAACTTCAGACCAATTATCTCTGATGAATATGGATGCAACGATTCTCAACAAGATCCTTGCCAACAGGATCCAACAATACATTAAAAATATAATCCACCATGACCAGGTGGGTTTTATCCCAGGGATGTAAGGGTGGTTCAACACTCACAAATCAATCAAGGTGATAGAACAAGTCAATAAGAGAAGAGAGAAGAACCACATGGTACTCTCCATTGATGAAGAAAAGGCATTTGACAAAATATAACATCCATTCCTGATCAAAACTCCTCAAAGTATGGGGATAGAGGGAACATTTCTCAACCTCATAAAATCTATCTACGAAAAACCCACAGCGAATATCATTTTCAATGGGGAAAAACTGACAGCCTTTCCTCTGAGATCAGGAACAAGCAAGGAGGCCCACTCTCACCACTACTGTTCAACATAGTGTTAGAAGTCCTAGCAACAGCAATCAGACAACAGAAAGAAATAAAAGGTATTCAGATTGGCAAAGAGGAAGTCAAACTCTCTCTCTTTGCAGATGACATGATACTCTATGTGGAAAACCCAAAAGACTCTACCCCCAAACTATTAGAACTCATACAACAATTCATTAATGTGGCAGGATACAAAATCAATGCTCAGAAATCAGTTGCATTCTTATACACTAACAATGAAAAAATAGAAAGGGGAAATCAGAGAATCAATTCTGTTTACTATAGCACCAAAAACTATAAGATACTTAGGAATAAACCTAACCAAAGAATTCAAGGATCTGTACTCGAGGAACTACAGAATACTCATGAAAGAAATTGAAGAAGACACAAAAAGATGGAAGACCATTCCATGCTCATGGATCGGAAGAATAAACATTGTCAAAATGCCTATACTGCCTAGAGCAGTCTATACTTTCAATGCCATTCCGATCAAAATTCCACCAACATTCTTCAAAGCGTTGGAACAAACAATCCTAAAATTTATATGGAACCAAAAAAGACCCCAAATCACTAAGGAATTGCTGAAGAAAAGCAAAGCTGAGGGCATCTCATTACCTGACTTCAGGCTTTATTACAAAGCTGTGATTGCCAAGACAGCATGGTACTGGTACAAAAACAGAGAAATAGACCAATGGAACAGAGTGGAGAGTCCAGATATGGACCCACAAATCTATGGGCAAATCATCTTCAACAAAGCAGGAAAAAATATCCAGTGGAAAAAAGACAGTCTCTTCAATAAATGGTGCTGAGAAAATTGGACAGCTACGTGTAGAAGAATGAAACTAGACCATTCTCTTACACCGCACACAAAGGCAAACTCGAAATGGATGAAAGACCTCAACGTGGGGCACCTGGGTGGCTCAGTTGGTTAGGCAACTGCCTTCGGCTCAGGTCATGATCCTGGAGACCCCAGATCGAGTCCCACGTCGGGCTCCCTGCTCGGCAGGAAGCCTGCTTCTTCCTCTCTCACTCCTCCTGCTTGTGTTCCCTTTTTGGCTGTGTTTCTCTCTGTCAAATAAATAAAATCTTTAAAAAAAAAAAAAA
>PITA01028317.1:0-19570 GCA_004023965.1 Spilogale gracilis
TTTGGGCAAACAGGAGTGTGAGGGCAACACCCGTGTGCCCCTGCTGCTCCCCATCCAGGTCAGTGCTCTGGATGTGGGCCATTTTTGATAGGTGTGTGGTGGGGTCTTGTTTTATTTGCATTTTCCTGACGACATACCACGTGGAGCACGTCTCATGTGCTTATTTCACACCCATACATCATCTTTGGTGAGGGTCTATAAAAGTTCTTGGCCCAGTTTTTCATCAGGTTGTTTGCTTTCTTAGGGTTGTGTTTTATGAGTTCTTTGTATATTCTGGGAGACCGTCCTGTATCAGATGAAACTTCTGCACATCTTTCCTCCCTGTGTGTAGCTGGTCTTCTCAAGGCAGACGTCCTATGCTTTAGCGAAGGCCAACTTACAGATGATTTCTGTCGTGGACGGTGCCTTTGGTGTTGTCTCTGAGAAGTCCCCACCCTACCCTCGATTTTCTCTTATTATCTTCAAAATTTTTATAGTTTTGCATTTTACATTTAGGTGTCTGATCCATTTTGAATTAATTTTAGGGAAAGGTGTCAGATCTTTTTCTGGATTTTTTTTTCACGTGGATTCAAGTTCTTCCAGCACCATCAGTTGAAAAGACGGGATTTTCTCCATGGCATTGACTTTGCTCCTTTGTCAGAGATCAGCAGACAGTGGGTGTGGGGTCTATTTCTGGGCTGTCTGCTCCACTAATCCATGTGTCCGCTCTTTCACCAGCAACACTGTCGATCACTCTAGCTTCATAGTGAGTCTCAAAGGCGGGTAGATCAGTCCCTCCAACTTTGTTCTGCTTCTGTACTGTGTTGGCTATCCTTGGTTTTTTGTCTCTCCACATAGCTAAAACCATTGTCAATCTTGACAAAATAATGCGCTGAGACTTGTTTTAGATTTATTTATTTTGGGCGGGCATGAGAGGGGCAGAGGAGGAGGGCGAGAGACTCTCAAGCAGGTTCCCTGCTGAGCGCAGATTCCCACGACCCTGAGATCATGACCTGAGCCGACGTTGAAAGCCAGTCTCTCAACCAACTGAGCTCCCTGGACTGAATCTACAGATCTCTGAAGGACTGAAATCTTGACATTGTTTTCTTATCCATAAACATGGACTATTTTCTCCATTTATACAGTTTGTCTTTGATTTCATTCATCAGAGTGTTTTTCTTTTCCGTTGTAGCAATTCTTGGAGGGTCTTTCTTACCTTACTCTTTTGCTTACCATCTCTGCTAACACTGCTCCCCTGGTCTTGCTTGTTATCTGCTTTATCCATTAGAGCCCTTAGCGGGTTAATCAGGGTTGTTTTAAATTCCTGATGATTCCGACATCCCTCCCATGCCTGGTTTCACTGTTCTGTCTCTCTAGATTGTGATTGTGCCTTTCAGGATGCTTGGTGATGTTTTCCTGATAGCTGGGCTTGGCACCCCTGGGAGGAGCTGCTATAAATAGGGCTTTGGGGACGTGGAGAGGAGGTGCGGGGAGGGGGCGTGTTCTGTAGCCTGTGACCGGGTCTCACTGTGTCCGTGAGCTGTGCCTTGACCATGAAACTCATCTTTCTCCGTTTTATTTTCCACCTCATGTGGGACCCGATGGTTGTCGTGGGCGGGAGTCGGGGGTCTCCCTGCCGCCTGGTCACTTAGCTCTGATGATATCCCAGGTTAGGCTCTGGTGAACTGGTTTCCCCAGAGGGAGACCTTATTAAGGGGAACAGAATTGGGTATTTCAGATCACTTCCTCCCCTTTCCCCTGCTGGAAGGAAGCAACAGGGGATTCTTTCTCTTGACGTTCACTGCGGGAACCTGGTCGGGCTCCTGGTGGTAAAACTCAGTACTGTGGGGCCCTTGTGATGGGACTGTAGTTTCTAACCCTCAGATTGTCCACCTGAGCCTCCAGAAAGTCCTCAATTACCAGTCAGGCTCTCCCGCCCTCCTGCTGGGTTCCCGTGGAGGCTTCTGCCCGAGATTCTCTGCTCTGGGCAGCCCTGACTCTGTTCACCTCTCTGTCTCCATTCTTCGGGGCGGTGGTTGGTCCTGTGTCCTCCCCTCCCCTACAGATCCTAGAAGAGTTGATTTTTCAATCTATTCAGGTGTTAACTTGTTGTTAGCACAGAGTGGCAACTTCTAAATGGAACTGGAAATGGATTAATTTTTTAAACAGTTTATTGAGATTTAATTCATGTACTGTATAATTCATCCATTTAAATTGTGTAATTCAGGGGTTTATTCCTAGTGTTGTAAAACCATCAGCACCATCAATTTTAGAACATTTCAGAGAGAAACCTTATGCTCTTCGGAGTCACTCTCTGCATCCCTTCCCCCCGCCCCTGGCAACCCCGAAGCTACCTTCTGTCTCCGTGAATATTCTGGACATCTCCTAGAAAGGGAAACATAGAATATATGGCTTCTTTTAAGGTCCACCACGTTATTGTGTGTATCTGTACCTCATTCCTGTTGATCGCCACATAATATTCCATTGTATGGGTGGACAAGGTTTCATCCGTTCCCCCGCTGATGTACATTCGGTAGTTTCTGCTTTGGGGGCTGTTTATGAACGACACTGTTATGAATATTTGTGTACAAGTTTCTGTGTGGTCCTGGGTTTTCAGGCCTTTTGAGTATATGCCTAGGGGTGGAACTGCTGGATTGCACGCTAACTTTATGTTTGACTTTCTGGGAAATGGCCAGACCATCTTCCAAGATGGCATCACCGTTTTCAGATCCCACCGGCGCTGTAAGAGGGATCAATTTTTTTTCGCATCTTTTGTCTTCTGTCTCCTTTGACTGCCGTCACCCTCAGTGCCCGCCCCGGGCGTCTCGCTATGTTCCTGTTTTACATTTCCCGAGCAACAAACAATGCTAAGCATCATTTCCTGTGCTACCAGGCCATTTGTAGGTCTTGCTGGAAGAAATGTCTGTTTAGATCCTCTGCTCATTTTTCACTGGGTATTTGTCTTTTCATCCTTAAGCTGTAAGAGGTTTCAGATGTAGGCGCACTTCATTTTACTGTACTCTGCTTTACTGCACTTTGAGATTCTGCATTTTTTTTTAACAAGTGGAAAGTCTATAGCAATCTTGCATTAAGCAAGTCTACTGATGCTGTTTACACTTCGGTAATTCTCGCAACATTTCAAAATTTTCATCATTATTGCATTTGTTATGGTGATTTGTGATCAGTGATTATAACTTGCCAAAAGCTCAAAGGATGGTTCGCGTTTTTTAGCTGCAAAGTATTTTTAAATTAAGGTATATGCTTTTTTTAGACATAATGCTAGTGTGTACTTGAAGACTACAGCACAGTGTGAACGTAACTTTTATACGCACTGGGAAACCAAACCTTCCTTTGACTCACTTTACTGTGACATGTGCTTTATAAGGCCTACACTATCTCCAAGGTACACCTATATTCTAGATGCAAGTCCAAATACACTTTCTTGAACACAAATAAAATTTTCCAAACTTCTGACCGTATGTTCCGAGGAATTCTATGAGGCAGACTCACAATTTTCTCTATTTTCTGGTTCCTCACACCAAACGGCAAGCTCTTTACAATGTTGACTCCTTACACTGTTTAACTCAGTGTGAATGCAACTGTGTTTGCAGTGTTGCCACTACTTGTATTTGAAATGCTCCAAATTTACCCAGAAAAACACAAAGGAAAAAAGGTAATGTTTTCTCCCCATAAAACGGGTCAACTTCAGATAAAAGCTAGCCGGGAGCGCATATATTGTCTAGGGATCTGGATCATCATATCTGGTGGTTTTTCAACCGCCACAAATTCTTCCACACTTTTCCTTTCAAAAAGGAACCCCTCCCTCCCCTCTTGAATGTGGGCTGGACCTAGTGGTTTGTTTCTAATGAGTGGAAGTAATGGGTCACTTTCAAAACTAGCTCACGAAGGGCACAGTGGTTTCCCATTGCTCTGGGTCATGAGGACCCTCAAGCAGCCCAATGGAGAGGTCCATGTGGTGAGAAATTGAAGCCTCCTACCAACCACCATGGCGGGGCGCCATCTTGAAAGTGGACCTCTAGCCCGGCCAGGCCTTGGCCTCACAGGCAATATCCTGACTGCAACTGTATCGGACCCACCGGACAAGGCCCTCCCAAATTTCTGCATCGCAGAAAATGTGCGTAATAAATGTTTGTTGTTTTAAAGCTACTGAGTGTTGAGGTAATTTGCTAGCAATAGATAACGAATACAGCGCCAAAGATAACATGGAAGACTAAACGTATTTCTTAGCCGAGTACCAACGACAGTGTTCTAAGAACATCTCTGAGATATGATGGAAATTGCTACCTCTCTGTGAAGCAGCCAAAATCTAATTCACAAGAACAATGTTAAAATGTTACATTTAAAGCAGGCGTCCTTGCAGATTCTGGGGGTATGAGAATTCCCTAAAACTATTTGCAAGATTTTCTTCGCAGAACTGTCTTTTTTCACGGCAGAGGAGACCACACTTTCATAAGATTTTCAAGAGCGCTGTGACTCCAAAAAACTAATAACCACCTCCCTAAGGCAGGACAGATGCTGCCTTCAGCCCTGGCAAGTTTCTATAATTGGGTTTAAACTCCCTGAGTGTGTCAGCGCCTGCGAAACAGAAGAACCTTTTCGAGGAGGATTTACGGGGACTTAAGTAAGCTTACCCAGCGGGAAAAGCCTCTGCCACACTTGGGACATTTGTAAACGGCCGGGATGAAACTGGCATCGTGGTATTTCTTGAAGTGCACATTTAGAAGCTGCTTCTGTCGGAAACATTTATTGCACGAGAGGCAGGTGAATGGCTTCTCCCCGGTGTGGGTCCGTAGGTGAACGGTCATATGCCGTTCCTAGGAGGGAAGGCGAGGGAAACAAGCAGCTGAGCTACTCAGGGGGATTTTTTTTTTTTGTCCTTGACATTATTTATTATATGCCTTCCCTCCCTCCCCAGCGATGAGCATATGATGAAGAAAAATGACAGCACACACACTATCAGGGGATGGCATTAGTAAAGTGCAGGCACAGTCTGGCCATCCAGGAACCAAACTTGTCCACCATTCCTGCTGCCAGGCCACCAGCGAGCTCCCAGCATGTCTCACAGGCCCCTCGAGGCATGTGGCGGAACATTCCTTGGGGCATGAAAAGATAATCATCTGTCCCTCCAAGAGAGCTTCTAGAACTATTTGCAATGACCTGAGTTTACAAAGGGCAGATAAAGCCTGAACACAAACTCTAACATCAGAGTGGTGGCTGGATGGCTCGGTCGGTGACCATTCCGCTCTTGGTTTGGGCTCAGGTCCTTGACCTCAGGCTCGTGGGATGGAGCCCCTCGCTGGTCTCTGCACTCAGTGGGACGTCTGCTGGAGTTCCTCTCCCTCTGCCCCTTCCCCCACTCATACACTTGGGCTTGCTCTCTCAAATTAATAAATCTTAATTTTTTTTTTAAGATCTAATGTCAGAGTTACAAGTCAGTGGCTATTTGGGGCTGAAAGTACATTAAAGCCTCTAAATATTTCCCCTCCTACCTCCTGATAAATATTAGGACACATCTTAATATCTATTTAAAAGCATAAAAGTGATAAACATTGTTCTCAGTGAAGAAATAACCAAAAATTTCAACTAAGATTTCCACGAGTAAGTAACTGGGAGAAGCAGGACACAAATACATATAAAGTCAAGCAAAAGTACCCACTTTATTTGCTTTATTTAACATGCTATGGCCTCATAGAGGGGACACACCCCCGCTCCTATGTTCCTGCTCGAAGCTGAACTGACCATGCTTCTCCAAGGCTCTCTCTTATGAGGACCCTGTTTCCCACGTCTTTCCTCGCACCCTCTTTCCCGGACAGCGTGGCTCTGGTGGGACCCTGACTCACAGGGCGGGACCGAGCGATGCAGTCCTGGGAGGAGGGTGAGAGGGGAAGACGGGCCTTTCCGTATTCCATCTCAGTCCAGTCCACTGACCTCTCTCATACTTTGAGGGCATCTTTTACCTGCATGAATGATTTTGTAAAATAATGGGCTGGTTGGTCATCTGGGAAATCTCAGCTTATTGAGTTATGGAGAGCTTCTAACTGTTGACACATTTCATGAAACTATTCAAAGAAACGCTTCCTTAAAATTGCTCCAGTCTCGTTAGAAAAGTTTTCACGTGTTAGCAAGCTGTCAAGCTCACAGTGGTGGAAATACAAATTTCTAATTGTTTACTTCCTCTTGACAGCTGAAATCGTATCTTTGGCAACACATTTTCCTGGAAGTGACGGGCTCACTTTATTTACTCTCAGAAAAAGAGCACGGAGTGTTGCCAAATGTCTGAGACAGGAGCGGCGAGTTTGTCACTCGTGGTTTCTAGTGGGAGCAGTGGTCCTGGGAAGAGTGGCTGCTTGAGCTGGCAATCCCGACAGCGAGCTGGGTGTGTTGCTCCCGCCGCCGCTGGGTTCCAGGAACGGCTCGCCAGTACCCGTATTCAGGGTCAAGACTGAAGGAAGCCGGTCACTGTCACTGCCTTGACAACGGTCTTAGGTGAAAGCGCCTTCTGTCTTTGCGGTCAGGGCAGGAGGGTGAGGACCATAGCGGAGACCAGCCCTGCTTAGTCCTCACGCAGCTCCGCCACCTGGGCGCCATCCCGGCCATGTCAATGTAGTGAAAAAGGCAAAGACCGTGTTGGCATTAATTAATTACTTAATGACCATCTTGCTCTTATGGCCTGAATGGTTTCAAGGATGCGCAGGGGTCTGGAAACCATACTTTTTTTTTAAATAAAGATTTTATTTATTTTAGAGAGGAAAGAGAGCAAGCGAGAAAGCATGCAGAGGGAGAGAAGATGGAGAAATTCTCGAGCAGACTCCTTGCTGAGTCTGGAGCCCAACTCGGGGCCCGATCTCACGACCCTGAGATCACAACCTGAGCTGAAACCAAGAGTCAGACGCTTCACCGACTGAGCCACCCAGGTGCTGCCGTCAACTGTGTTTTTAAGAACCATCGCTCGGACATACCGGCCCGTGGCTGCTTTCTGGTTATTCTGAAGGCATGACTTTGTCCAGTATTTTCAGAGTGCAGAGGACCCCCTGCGACCCTCCTTTCTTGCAGACACCATGGCCCTCCTCTGCCTCCCGGGATTGCTTGGACCCTCGTACCTGCTTGCAGGCGTAACTGCAGTGTTCACACCTGAACCTCTTCTCGTTCTTGTGAGTCTTCTGGTGCTGGATGAGGGCATAGCGCTCATGGAAGACCGCAGAGCAGTAGCGACACTTCATCCCCGTGGCCTTGTACGTGTGCAGGTTGCGCACATGGACACCTAAATCAGCGACAGAAGGGTGGGCGCTGAAATGGTATGATTTCTGTGAGCTGCTTTCCTGAGCCCTGGATCAGGGCTTCTCGATGTCAGCCCTCCGAGCCCCTGGACCTGGTATCTTCTCGGGCGAGCCGTCCTGGGCGCCATAAGAAGTTCAACAGCGTCCCTGGCCTCCCCCCAGTAGACACCAGCAGCACCCTTTCGTCCCCCAGTTGGGACAACCAGAATGCCTCCAGACATTGCCACCCGCCTCTCGGGGAACGCAGTCCTTCCCTGCTGGGCACCGTGCGGCGCTGCTCGGAAGACACCTGGTGCTGGCGAGTCCGCTGAACACCCTCGCACTACACAGTGAGATGCTGTTGAAGCTGGGTCATAGCAGACCTAACGTTGTCACTGAACAAAGCTCCTCGAGAACGTGATCACGGAGTGGGTGGGTTTCCGGGATAACGTTAAGGTAGTTTCGCATAACAAGGATATAAGCTCTGCATCTTAACTTAAAAAAAAAAAAAGTTGAGATGTTCTATTGGGAGTCAATGCCCTGGTTTTTCCCTCTGTCGTCACTGAGCTAGAAGTTGTGGCGAGGTCTGATTGGACACCCTTTAGAATAGTTTCTGCTGCACTGAGTCTCATGCAGGGCGGATGGCGGGCCTTTGTGGCAGCGGCCGAACCCCCAACAGACCACTGGAGGAGGTCTGCCCTCTAGGTGCTCACTCCGTCAATGAGAAGCCTGGCCTCCCCAAAGCAGGTGGGAAGGAAGACGTCACTGGTTCACCAAGCATCTCATCGGATACGCACAGGAGGCCACCGACTGAGATGAGCTGTGACCTACATCATCTTGTCATGTTGCCAAAGTCCAGCTTCCCCTCTAGGAACAGGCTTGTGGCCCTTGTGCCCTACAAAGTCCCCCTGGGCTGTTTTGTGGCTTGCCTGTAATTATAATAACACGGACAGAATGTTCCAGATTTAAAAAAAAAAAAGTGAAGGCTTTGAAAAACACCCTCACTATTTCAGAAATGTTCTCAAAACCGTGCACCTCACCTCCAGACTTTCTCCAGGCAAATAGGTGACTTGTATTTGTGCTAACACATTCTGAGTATCACCACGCTACACGCTTCAGCAAGAGAAGTGAGGTCATGGAAGACGGGAAGCCCAGGAGCCCCAAAACAAAAGAGATAGGCTCATTCCTTCTCAGAGGCTCCCACCGCTATATACTGCCGGTTTTCCCTGCGGGCAGGATAAAACCCAGACTCCTAAATCTGGCATTCAGTGCCGCGCACGGTGCATTCCGTTCTCGCTCTGGACTGTTTCGTGCCATGAAGAGGGTGTCCTATGTCACGGCAAGGATTTCAAGCCACAGGCTGGCCTCTTTTATGAAGTGAGTTCCCTAAGGGGAGGGCTGTTTGGGTTCTTCCTTTTGTAACCTCAGCTCCCTGAATGTTTTAGGATCACAGAAAGAATCTAAGAAAGTTCTAATGAGAACATTAACAGAGTCAGAACCTACCCCCGGGCCACCCCCGGACACCCTGGCACCTCCTAGCTTAGGGGACTGCGGGGTGTTCACACTGTGTCTCTAAGTCCCTCCATCATCTGAGCCCTTCCATCGTCTCTAAGCTCCTCCATCATCTGTAAAACTGGGCCCAGTATGGAATAATACAGTATCCATGCAAGCACTTTAGGAGCTAAAATGCCTGGGACCGACTGCTTAGCCGGTGTACCTAGAAGTGTGAATAGGCCAGGACTCCAAAAGCCATGAAGATGCACTTCTGCAACTGCACCACTAGATGGCACCAAAAGACCTCTGGAAAAAATCCTCTCCCGGAGCTGGTCCTGCAAACCAGGGGCCTCCCTGTCATCAGGCCTAGGGCTCCACGGGTTTCCAGGCTGTGCTCCCTAAAAGCCAACCAATACTGCCCCTAAAGGAAGTTTATGAAGCCAGACACTCACGCAGGTCACTCTTCCTTGCGATGATGGTGGCACAGTGCGGACATGGGTACTTGGGGACATTCTCGCTGTGCTTCTGCACGATGTGTATTTTCATGGTGCCACTCTGGGTGAAGCGTGCGTGGCACACGTGGCATTCATACGGCTTCTCACCTGTGACATGGATGACAAAAGTGGTCCTCTGAGCAATGGCTTCTCCCAGTGAGCCTGGATCCTGTCCAAAGCTCCCTGGAGCTGAAAACCTTTAATGCCCGAGGCCCCTCTCTCAACCCCTTCCTTGTAGGGTCGAGCCCGATGCCTAAATCAAGCCCAGACATTACAACAAGTACAGCCGTGTGGACAGGGGCTCAGACGGGTGTTCTCCCACCATGGTGGCTACCTGTCCACGAGCCACCCAGCTCCCACTCTGGCGTACAGAACCGGGACCTACACATGAACAGTCTTCATACAAAAAGTATACAGAAAGTAAGTGGTAGAAATACCACCTAATCCACTCTTTCCACTTCTGGGTATTTAGTAATTTGGAAAGACACATGCCCCCCCAGGTTTACTGCAATGTTACCGACAATAGTTGAAAAACGGAAGCAGCCCGACTATCCACAGAGAGATGAACGGATAAAGGAGAGGTGGTGTGTGTGTGTATATATATATATATATTTTTATATATATACATTTTATATATATATATAAAATAGAATATTGCTCAGCTATCAAAAAAGGATGAAATCTCGTCTTTGCAACAACACGGGTGGATCTAGCTGTGGTTACACTAAGTGAACAAGGCAAAGGAAGACACCGTAGGATTTCACCTCTATGTGGGATCTATGTAACAGACTCATCAATCCAGGGAACTGGGGGTGACCATAGGAGACGGGGGTTGAGGGACGGGCCGACAGGTGGAGCGGATGAAGAGGTATGAAATTTCAGTTTTAAAATAAGTAAATCACAGGGATGAATGGCTCGGCCCGGAGCATGTGGTCGGTGGTTCTGTAATCATGTCGTGCCCGTCAGTTTGTGCAGCAGCAGAAGGGGACCACACTCACAATGAGCAACAAGTCAAGTGTGTGACTGGACAGTCCCTCTGTCACACCCCTGAAACTAGCATATGCGTCAACTAGAGGTCCATGAAAAATAAATAAGGAATAAAGTAAGTGCATTATGAAACAAACATGCTTTACATTCTGCCTTAAAACTGGAGGGTCAGTGAAGCAGGGGACTTAAAATCCTGGACACACAGTGATAAGGAGACACTGTGCACGGTGGTCTGCTTCTCCCCTGGGCCCCCCAGGGCTAAGCACACCAGAGCCGCTGCTCAAGCTCCCCACGTCAGAAGGGATGGAGATGCTCGCTCTGGTGTCTGTGTGTCCCATGGGTCACGAGGAACATTGTCTGGGCTCCCTTGGAACAGCGACCCTGCGCCGAGCCCACGGGGCCTCCCATGAGGGCTGGCGTTACCTGAGTGTGTCCTCATGTGTCTTTTCAGCTTGTAGGTATCCTTGCTGGCATAGGTGCATAGAAGGCACTGGAAGGGACGCTCCCCCGTGTGCGAGCGGATATGACGCTTCAGTTTACTGGCCTGGGAAACAAACGAGGGCACAGGGCATGGTCAACACTTACGAGCCCTGAGAGTCCCCCCAGGAATCAGCATCATGAAAGAGCTGGCTCCAATGTTTACACCAGCGCGGATTTCATGCACCCGACCTGGTGAACTGGTCATGACTTCTTATTTTCCACCCTGAATGATGTTTTTCATTTGATGTGTACATCTGAGGTCCTCGGTGGATAATGAGCAGTAATTTCGAGAGACTCTCAGACTCGACTGTACTTTACAATGGGAACACTGAAATCTAGAGCCAGATATGACTGGCTAGATCTAGAGCCAGATATATGGTTTTCATTTCCAAGGCAGGTTTAGATCAGCGGGCAGAGGCCGGAAGACTTCTGTTCACATAAATAAAGCAGGAGTCTTGAAATAGGTGTGTGTGGGGGGGGGGGGTTTAATGGACCATAGCATCCCTGTGAAGCATTTCAGAGGGATGAGTTCCGTGGGCCCTAAATGGTACACGAGTGGCGAGAAGCCTCCCTTTCTATGTTAGTGGTTTCTTTATAAGAAGAAATTGTTAAGTAAAGGAAGCAACTTCTACTTTGATTCCTTACACATCCCAGGCAATTAATTAAAAGGCAAACTGCCTATTCTCTCCAGTTTGATCTTTTTTTTTTCCTGTTTGATCACCTTCTCGAACTGTTCTTTTTCTGTGTGCATTTACTGCCGGCTCTTAGCTGCCTTCAGCAGGGCATGGGGCAATCAGCCACCCTTGGGCGACTGTTGTCGGAGAGCTGGGGTCAGCCCCTGCCTGTGGTCTCGGGGAGACTACGCTCGGTCTGGCCCCCAGTACGGGACACCCATGCATTAGTCTGGAGAACATCTGAGAATCACAGGAGACTCCGAACAGAACAAGGTCCAAATGGAAAACTTCAGCTGATAATTTTAGAATCAAAGTGGACATCCTCCGAGTACATGAGGAGGCAAAAGAGAAAATTTGAACAACTACAGCATGAAAGGTTTGGTCAGGGGAGAGCCTTACAGGCAGCTGGGCGCAGACGTCCCCTGTGGCTCCGAAGGGAGCAGGGGACAAGGGGCACTGACAAGCTTTCAGGAATGTCGTAATCGGCCCACAGCTTGGGTACATTCCTGCTGGCCCCAGTGTCAAGGGATGGTGCTGTGGGAGCTCAGGCGACTCCCCCTCCACCCCTCATGACAGAGCATCTGGGCGGTGGTGATGGCGATGGCCGAGGGGCCCTATGTCGAGGCCAACCCCTCCTGGGGCTGTGTGTGGACAGCCCACCCCGGAGAAGGGTCTCTGCCAACACGCAAGCTTTGCTGAGAACCCGCAGGGCACCAACAATGGGACTGTGCGAGTCAAGCGCCTCAGGTCACTCTGTGCTCGGAAACCTTCACTGTGTTTCCATACACAGCCACCACCTTTCACTCCGATGACAAATAATTTTTAAAAATAGCAATAGTGGGGAAAAAAAAATTCTTGGAACCAAGTCCTGACCCCATCTGTGAGCTTTCCTCGTTTATGAAACGTGTTTGTGTCATGACTGTTTAGACTCCAGCCTCCCCTTTACCTCCGTTCCGTGTAAGTGTGTGATCTGTCCCCAGCTGGGCTTGGACCGGGACCCAGCGTGTGAGCGAACAGAGGGCGGGGGAAACTTTCAAAGCAAGTGTCGCAGGCGGCTGTCATTTCATTTGCGGCATGGCTGAGCCAGCCAGAAGGTATAAATAAAAAATGGTCTGGTTGAAATGACCACAACCCATCACTGATGCCTGGAAAAGGGTGGTCTTTCTATACTTAGGAGGGGAAATGGGCCACGCCTGACTCTCTATACAAGTTGCCTTATATCTGACCAGGTGCCACTGAGGAAAGGTCCAAAGTTGCAGCAAAAACTGTGTTTTATTAAAGCAAATACCCCTGGATTCTGTACAACGGAGTAAACTGCATAAAACACCAGATAGGACTTTCTAACACATTTGAGAAACATGTCTCAAATATAAGCAATTTCATTTGGAATTTGTACACTTGTTTTGTACTTTTTCGCTAATTGGTAATCAAAGGAAAAAAATTCAATTTTTTTTTTTTTTTTTAGAGAAACGAACACATAAAACATGCAAGCAGGGGATGGGTGGACAAGGAGAGGGAGACAGAGAATCTTAAGAAGGCTCCATACCCAGAGGGGCTCGATCTCACAACCCTGAGATCGTGACCTAAGCCAAAACCAAGAGTCAGCTGCTTAACCGACTGAGGCTCCCAGGTGCCCCTCCAACTGTCTACATTAAGGAAGTAGAATGAGTATTATTTACTGCATAGATTTTGCATGAATAATATCTTTAGTGAAACTTGTTTTTGTAAGAGATTCTATCAGCATTGACTTTCACATCAACGTCTGACTAAGAGCCCCACGAAGCGTTAAGTACAGGAGTGAACTTACCTCCACGCTGGCGTACTTGCACATGGAACACTTAAAGGGTTTCTCGTGAGTGTGCTTGTAACGTCTGTGTCGCACAAGTTCTCCGCTGGTAACAAAGGCCATGTCACAGTCACCACACTTGTAGGGCCTGGTTCCTGCAAAAATCCCACAGTTTAGCCGATGAAGACTTAACCACACATTCTTCTGGGAATTTATGACCTATAAATAAGACTCCGTTTCAAAATGCTTTAAAAATTAATACGAGGCTCTTTAAATCACAAATACCCCAGGCATATAGGAAAAAAATCTTTATAACGTTTGATGTTTTCAGGCAAAATTGAAGAAAAAACCAAAGCCGTGAAAACAAACACGTTATTTTGATGCGCAGATAGGTAGATTTAGCGTTCGTATATAGATTTTAACACCTATCCTTAATGGGAAATATCCTTTTCCTCTGGTTTACCTGTGTGGGTATTGATATGATTCCGCAGAAGAGTGACGGTGCGGAAAGCCTTCAGGCACAGGTGGCACACATGGGGCTTTTCAGCGGTGTGCGTTTTCATGTGACGATTAAAACTCGAAATTCTAGAAGAGGTGAACACGCAGATATCACAGTGGAAGGTTCGTTTTACTTCTGCAGGAAGAAGATAAAGAGTTTATGTATTTGCAAAAACTTTCCTTGAGATGTTCACACTCCACTGAAACACTTCAGAGTGACTTGGTACATCCTTTGTTTAGCATCCAGGGGTAACCCAACAAAAGATTCCACGCAAACGGTACCCAGAAGAGCTAGGACAACTCTAGGAAGAGACAAAACAACCTTAAGGCAGAATCTGTTACAAGAGACAGACAAGAATATTATACAACAATAATAGGTCCAATCCATCATAAAGGCAGAACAACTGTAAACATTTACGCGCCTAATAACACAGCCCTAAAATACCTGGAGCAAAGATGGACAGAGCTGAAGGTAGAAAGAAGCACTTCAGTAAGAGTGGGAGACTTCAATACTCTTTCAACAATGCTCTACTTTAGAAAATTAGAGTATCAGCAAGGAACAGAAGACTTAACGCTATAAACCAGACAGACCTAACTCACATCTGCAGAACACTCCACTCAACAGCACAATGGATGTTCTTGGTAGGTACATACAGAACATTTTCCAGGAAAAAACATGTGTTAGGCCACAAAACAAATATCAATAAGTTAGGGGCACCTGGGTGATTCAGTCTGTTGAGCATCTGTCTGTTTTCAGCTTGATCATAGTCTAAGGGTCCTGTGATCAAGCCCCACATCAGTCTCCCCACTCGGCGGGGAAGTCTGTTTTTCCCTCTCCCTGCCCCCTGCTCATGCTCTCTCTCTCTCAAATAAATAAATAAATAAAATCCTTTTTAAAAAGTCAATAAATTTAAAAAAGCATAGAAATCATATGCTTTCTGACCATGATGACACAAAATCAAGAATCAATAAAAGAAAGAAATTTGGAAAATTCATGAATATGTGGAAATTAAAGATCACACTCACAGATGCCCAATGGGTTAATCACAGAGAAATCACAAAGACACTGTGGAACACTCTGAGCTGAATGGAAGTGAAACACCACGTACCAAAGCTTACAGAATGCAGCGAAAGCAGAGCTCGGAGGAAAACTTTGAGCTGTTGAAAAAGAAAAAGCACTTCGGACCAATAACCTAACTTTACACCTGGAGGAACTAGAAAAATTAGAGAAACCTAAACCCAAAGCTAGCAGAAGGAAAGAAATCATGAAGATCGGAGTGGCCATAAATCAGATAGAAAACAGAAAAACAACAGAACCGTTGAAAGCAGAAGAGGGTTCGTTTAAAAGATCGCCATTGACAAATCTTTACCTAGACTTGCACCCAAGAAACAAAAGAGAAAAGTCAAATAAGCAAAATCAGGAAGGGAAGTGAGTACATAACTATCAACTACAGAGTGAGAGAGGTTAGAAGAGAGTACTTTGAATGACTGTATGCCAACAAACCAGATAACCTAGTGAAATGGAAAATTCCTAGAAACACACAAACTACCAACATTGGCTCAAGAAGAAACAGGAAATCTGAATAGTTCTACAGCAAATAAAGAGATCGAGTCATTAATCAAAAAACTACCCACAAAGAAATCTCCAGGACCAGAAGGCTTCACTGGAAAATTCTACCAGATGCTTAAAGAATTACTATCAATCCTTTTCAAAGTTCATACACAAAAAAGTAGGACACTTCCTAATTCATTACATGAGGCCAGTGTTACTCAGACACTATAGCCAAAGACACTGAAGGAAAACTATGGACCAATAAGGCTTATAAATATAAATGGAAAAAATCTCCAATAGAATACTAGAAAACCAAACCCAGCAGCTTATTAAAAGGATTAAGCACCAGGACCAAATGGAATTTATCCCAGGAATGGAAGGTACAACACATGACAGGCCATCAGTCAACACACCATATTAACAAAAGAAAGGGGAAGAAAAACACCATCATCTCAGTAGATTCAGAAAAAGCACTTCACAAATTCCAACGGCCTAATTTTTTTTAGAAGTGTTAGCAAGGGTGCGGAGACCCTGGGAAACTCCCACACTCTTGTGGGGAGTGTAAGTTGGTGCCGCTGCTAGGGGAAACCGGGAGTTCCTTACAAACTGAAATAGAGACTGACCATATGGCCCAGAAATTCCATTCCATTCTTACATACACGCCCAAAAGAACAGGAAAAAAAGTGTGCAGATGAAAATCTGTATATGAATGCTCCCAGCAGCACTACTCACATTGGCTAAAACGGAGAAACAGCCCCAATGGTGCTGCCTAGATGGGAGCATGAACCAAACCTGCGGTGCCCTCGTGACCCAGGACTACTCAGCAACAAAGGGACGAACCACTGGTAACGCTAAGTGAAGGAATCCAGACACAGACGGCCGTGTATTTTGTGCCTTAGTCCATTAAAATGACGTGTCCAGAGATGATGGCTAAGTAGGTACACTTCTCTAATTTTTTTTTTTTTTAGATTTTATTTATTGATTTATTTGGGGTGGGCATGAGCAGGGAGGAGGAGCAGAGGCAGAGGGAGAAGCAGACTCCCCATGGAGCAGGGAGCCCGGGCATCATGACCTGAACCAAAGGCAGATGTTTAACCCACTGAGGCCCCCAGGCGTCCCTGCGGCTCACTTTCTTTGGGGGATGAAAAGCGACTGGAATTATTGGGGGTGAGTACACACAACTGCGAACAGATAAAAAATAAAACGAGCCAAGGATTGGGAATTTGGGGGTATGATCCCTTGGTTTAAGTACATGAGGACCATATAAATGTATGCATATATTATAACGAAGACGGCAAACTCAGCCGCCTGCTGAAACCAGAGGCCGTGAACCTGAATGAATGGCCTGAAGCACACGCAGGAAGAACAAGAGGTGTGACTTTCGAAACGGGAGTCACCTCTTGGCCCTGGACACTTGTTGCTGGGAGGAAACAGCCATGTGTGGCCAGAGATGACTTTGTACAAATGAGCTAGAAACTGAGGTTTGCGGGGTGAGTTTTCTTGCTTTAAATAAGTTAAGAAACAAGTACTTTCTAAAATGCTAAAAAAAAGTAATTTTTGAGGGTCAGCTTCACACGGTGGGCTGCTGCCACGCAATCTTAGTTTTAATATGATTTGAACTGAGCTTCTGGGTCTCTCCTGACCCGGCCTTATCTCCCTCTTTGAGCACCCATCTGCGAGCCTGCCCACCCTAGGAAGCCACATGCTTCTGGAGCTACCCACAGACCACTTCCAGCTGCCTGGAATGGGGATCCCTGGTCTTAATGGCTTCTGAGGCCTCTTCCCTGGCCCCACCTAAACATCCCTTCCCTACAGGGTGCCTCTGCGGCCTTCTGGACATCACTACTCCTTCTGGCCCTCAGGCCCCCGCCCTGGCCTCCATTGAGCTCGCATCCTGCCACCAGGCAAGCCAGGGGCAGATCGGGGCCAACCTTCTCTGTGTCTATACAGCCCTTTACAGAAGAGTTTTTACTCTGCTTTAAAAACATCGTGTCCAAGACACCGGGTCTTTCGGACTGAATTCACACAACACACGTTACTTTAAAATTTCTCCCATTTCCTGGCAGCTTGAAAGCAACGGAAAGTGAACCACTAAAATTTCAACCACCGACTTGTGCCCCTAAAGAAAAACAGCAGCCCCCTCATCTCCACCATCTCCTAGGCTAAGAACTGGCCTACCCTTCGCCTTTTTGGGGTTTTCTGGCAACTCGGCTTTCTCAACATGGCCTTCACTGGGTGCAGTTTTATCTTCTTGTTCTTCCACATTTAAGTTTGAAATGGTCAGCACGATTTCGTCTCTTCCTTCATCTCCTGGCTTTGCCTCCACAAGAAAGAGCTGCTCTCGGGCCTGTGGCTCAAACCCTCCTTCGGCCAGCAGCTGGTCCTCCTCTGGGCCTTTCTCAAGCTAATAAATAAAAGTGAGTGTTCAGACGAAGGCTATCTCTTAAATGACAATCAATTTAAACTCTTTGCCTCAATGAAACACAGAACACAGAGAGAAACACAAGGATTAAAGATGCACAGAATATCGTCTACTGCCATCAAAATGCTCATGCCATAATTCTTAAGCATCTGGGGTTCAGGGAATGAAATATAACATTGTTTTTTAAAGACACAACACGCCTTGTAGCATCCTCATTGGTAGAACTTTTTAAACTCTTAGAAAAAAACAGGAGGTCTCCCAAGATCTTCCCAGTGCAGTCTTTTTACTGTGTTTGAAACTGCAACTGTTAGCTCCTACAGAGAGCAACTTAAAAAAAAGGTGTGTGAGTGCCCCCTGTCCCCCCTCCCGTCCCCTCCCCATCCCGCGGGTCTGTTGCTGCCAACCAGCCATACCTTCAGCAATCCAGCGCTTTCGGCCAGGCTCACCACGAACTTACTCTCTTCGCTGGTCACGGCCAGGCTGCCCTCCAGAACGTGCAGCTCCACTACCTGCATCTCTTGCATTGAGAACACCTCCTCCTGGAGGTCGACGGCGACACCCTGCTGGGACCCCTCGCCCAGCCAGAGCAGAGGCTGCAGCCCGCCGCCCGCCTCCTGGACAGTCACCTTCATGCCATCCTCAGGCTGCGGGCTGAGCCAGCTGATGTCTTCGGAGACGTGCACCGTCTGCAGGGTCAGAATATGTGTCTCGCTCTCCTCCGTGGTGAGCAGGGGCTCATGCTCCGGGACTGTGGCCTGGAGGGGCCCATAGGGGCATGGGGCCGGCCCGTCTCCAGGGCCTGGGGCCTCCCTCCCTCTGCATGCTCCACCTTCTTCTTCCTCTAATAGGATTTCTGGGATCAGCTCTGGTGCTTTGATTTTGGTAAACTGCTCAGAAGGGACAGAGATCTCAGTCCCCACCATGGTGACGTGGCCTGTGTGAGAAACAAGAGAGCAGTCTCGGAAGGACCCAGTGCGGCTGGATCAAGACATGACAAGGTCCTGGCCCCCCGAGAGTCAGGGCAAAGTTGATTCTACCTCAGCCCAGAAGGGACAGAGCCTAAACATTGTTTAAGGGAAGGCAGAAGTTAGTCCAGAAGATTCTAGAACTCCTAAGTTTGGGCCCGAGTAGGCTTTTGGCAAATACACATTTTAGGCCTGGTGAGGGAGGGCCCCAGCAGGGTTTGGGCCCGAGCACATGGCCTGGCCTAGGTCGCTGGGGCCTGAGCCAGCTTTCAGCAAATGCACATGCTAGGGCTAAGACTAGCAACATGGAGCCTGAGCAAACTATCCACCATAGTTCCAGATTGAGCACCGCCTACGCCACCAGGTCGTTGGGCCTAGAACCTCTAGCTCATGCAAACATAGCAGAGCAGGCCTCAAACCGGGTACACCCACCCTCTGGGCCTGGGGGCGCCCCCACTCCCCAGTCCCTTCCTCGCCCCATTCCTCCATGCCAAGCCCGGGGCCTCTCCCACTGGTCCCACCCGCCCACATGGGATCAGCCTGTGTTCTGGAGCGGGCTGGAGGCTAGTCCCTGGGGCGGCCCCTCACCCGGGAGGCGTGGCCTGGATGCCCAGCCCACCCCTTCTTGGTGGACGCTGCCTCGTGCCGCGTGCTGCCCGCCACTGCCTGCCGCCCGTCGGCCGCCTGGGCGGGAGGGTCAAGTGTGGCAGTGCGCAAGCGCGGGGCGGGAAAGGGGGGGGTGGGTGTGCAAGGGGCGGAGCCAGGGAGAGGGGGCAATGGACGATGGGGCAGCTGAAGGGGGAGGGGCACCTTCAAAGGGAGCTGCGACCTAGGAGGGATGACTATGGAGGCAAAATAGGGGGACATCTGCAGGGAGTGCACAGAGACCTGGGGGATGGATGTAGAGGAAAGTGTAGGGGCACCTGCAGGGAGTGCTGAGATGGGGGAGATGCACGAGGAGG
>PITA01028318.1:0-19558 GCA_004023965.1 Spilogale gracilis
AAAATTTTTTTTATTTTACTTTTGTAGCTCTATTGCTCTGCAGACATTTTAATATCTATAGAGAAACAGAGATGTTGCTTAAGAACAGTCAAAGCTAATAGTAACCAAAGAGCTTGCCTTCACAGTTTGCTTGGGCCCAGAGATACAGCCACTTTGCATGGTAAGTCCTCAAAGTTCCCGTCCCTGCCATTCTGAAGATTGGCTCAAGTATCCCTTCACTCCTTCAGCAAAGAGTTATTTAGAATGAGTTGGATCTTTCCATACCATACAATTCAATGGACTCATGTTCCCCAGCTAAACAAGAGTATCAGGTCTTTAAATATCAAAGGCCACATTATATATTAAGAGGAAAATATATTTTTACATTTCTAAAAGGCCTGGCAGAGGCCTAGATTCTGGGATTTTTTTTTTTTAAGATTTGTAACCATCAATCTGGGAAGTGACTGGTCACCTAGTGGCCTGCTGTTGAAATCTCTCTGGGACACTCAGTCCCTTTGGTTTACAACAAAGAAAGGCTCATTCTGTTGCTACATAAAAGGATCCTCTAATAAAAAAGCATCTTGCCTGTCTCAAAAGAATATTGGAACAATGAATTACATAATACCCTCAAAAAATACATTTAAACAGTACTGTAGAAATAGATGTTATCTTATTGCCACTTTTTTAATAGACAATGTTGCTTGTTTTTCTTGGAAAAGCTATCTTTTCATCAGAAAAGGTCAAAAAGCAAATATACTTAAAATGGCCATTTTATGGATTTAAAAATGTATTTGTGGCTAGAAGGGCATTTCCCTGCTCTCTTCCTGCCCTCCAAGTCCAAGCAACCCCATGGGACCTGAGATTTCTGTAGTCACACTTGGGAGAAAAACTGAGACAGGGAATAGCAGATACAAGCAGAAAACAGCAAAGAACCAAACTACAGAAACTTACCAGAAGACATCTTTGACAGCATGGAATTCAAACTCCTTGCTATCCTAGTGAGAGGCTTGAACCCAGAAAAGTTAAGCAACATTCCCAACATTTCACAGCTAGTTAGGAGCAGGGTCGTGGTAGTTCTTTAACACATCACAAAATGGCTAGAAGGAGAAAAGGTGGTCTCCATTGCCTGTTTCAGCATTCCCGTGGCCCCAGAACCTGCCTCAAGCTCAAGTTCACCAAGAGGGCGGGCACCCAAGCCCTGGGACTCTGCTGCTTGGGGGTTAGCAGTTAGGATAGACCCTCAAGTCTAGTGACCTGCGCTCATCCCTAACCCCACTCTACTCCCCAGCCGGGTAACCTTAGGCAAATTCATCTCTCCAAGCTTAATTCTCTCAGCTGTAAAAGTACATCTCATCAGTACGTACTCACCACAGGGTCGTGGAGAGGATTAAATGAG
Organism: Spilogale gracilis; assembly: GCA_004023965.1. Taxonomy (NCBI): domain Eukaryota; kingdom Metazoa; phylum Chordata; class Mammalia; order Carnivora; family Mephitidae; genus Spilogale; species Spilogale gracilis. Next base: position 1,376 of record PITA01028318.1, read on the forward strand.
ACTACATACACAGTGTTTAGCACAGTGTCTAATGATAATTGTTGCCTTTAATGTCTCTAGATAGCAAAATTAAATGAGGATTAAATGAGAAAATGTGTATAAAGTGCTCAGCAGGGTGCCTGACACCATAATAAGTGTTCAACAAATACTGGGAGGTATTATTGCTTCATACGCCCACACGAGCATTTATTTCACATGTGTTCGCTGAGCCCTTTCGGAGTGCCAGGAACTATGCCGCGTCCAGGGGATTCCATTCCTCAAGCTCAACTTGCTCACAGTCAAAGGCAAGAGACAGACATGTGTCCAAATACACTCTGCATCAGGAGTGGGCAAACAAAGCCCATGGGCTGAATCCACGCCTGTTTCTGGCATGGTCCATGAGTTGAGAACCATTCTTACATATTTAAGTACTTGGAGAAAAGAAATCAAATAAAGGAGAATACATGAAATCCAATATTCAGGGTCCGTTATCAAATTTTATTGGAACCCAGCCATGCTCATTCCCTTAGATACTGTCTATGACAGCTTATACCCTCTCACAACAAAGTTGAATAGTTGCAACAGAGACCATATGGCTGGCAAACCTAAAATGTTTCCTATCTGGCCCTTTACAGAAAAACTTGCCAACCCCTGCCCTATATCCTGGTAAACAATACTATCTAGATGTGTGGCAAACGGTGCTTTAGAAGCACATGGTAGGGGACTGGGGCCCCTTACTCCATCTAGGAACTTGTGGAAGCTTCACTAAGGAGCTAAGCCTTAAAAAACAAGTATAGGTTTTCACCTGGAGTCATGGCCAGGAAGGACAATGCTGGGAAAATAGAGAGACTCGGGTGCTTCTTTAAGCCAATCCTGACCTCATTGTCCTAGCAACCTCCACAAATACCATCGCTGCCCATTCTATGCAGGAGCACAGCAGGTTTTCAGCTGTTTAGCAATCTCCAGAACATTGTCCTAGATGCCAGAACAATTCTCTTCTCTCAGAAACATCACACAGAGCTTTTGATCCCTCTGAGGTTTTCAAATTTCTGATGGAAATGAGATTTAATGGCCTCACTAAGAACATGCTCCTTCCTTGTGTCCATGTCTGGTCTCATTAGCAGGTGTCACAGGACTGATCTATGACTGTGACTGGTTCTCACAGCCAGTGTGAAAACCACAATGGGTGACAAAGTCTTAGACTGAGGCTTGCTCTGTGGAGAAAAAAGAGAAAAAAGAAAATCAACAGCAAAGGGCCATGACTTAGCAGGTGCACCAAAATAACAAGGGGTACCATGGGAAGAGCAGGCCAAAGGTGTAAAAATCTTCTGATTCTGGGGCCAGAAAGTGAGCAGCACTGACAAGCAGAGACATCCCTGAAACTTGAGACACAATGGCAAATGGACAAGTGACTTCGGTCACCACAGTTTATGAAACGGCACATACTTCATTCAGTGAAGTCATTTGAAGGCTCTGCTCTTGTCAGCTCAGAGGCTGCCATAAACTTGAAGTCATATAACAGTAATGAAGAGAGATAGACTCCAACCAAATGTGAAATGCATATTGAAAAAAAAGTGAAAAACAGAAAAAAGCAAATAAACAAAAAGCCCAAGCATCAGTTTACCTTGTCCTTCCTAACTTGGAAGTGGAAGTTAATGGTTGGTTGACAGCCCAGGGTAGCTCTACTCCCCTACCGGCCCTTCCCACTCCCATACAATGCACATGAGCTCATCTCAGCTCTGCCAGGAACCCCCAGTACAGTCATGAGCATTACTCCATTCTTCCACCCAACTTCCCACCCAACCTTCATCCATCCAACAGCATGTTGATTGAGAGCCTCGATGAAGCAGGCACACCAGTGCTGGTGATACTGTAGGAAATAAGACAGAAGCCATCCCTGCTTGCATGGAGCTTTCTGCAGAGCAGGGATGACAAAAGTGATGGTCAATGAACTGAATGTTCTAGAATGAGACGATTAAAGGGCCTAATGGGACCAAGCTGGGAAGTGGTTTACAGTGAGGAAAGAGGGAGAATGAACAACTTTCCTCTGTGGATGGTCCCTTCGAAATGGCTAAGTAGCATGATTTGTGGCCATTATTTGATGGTGTCAATTAAACAAATCTGGCTTTCATTTATAGCCACAAGGGCAGGGGAGCTGTGTCAAGAAGACAAATCCAAGTCACACAGTAGTACTCAAACATCTCCACTTGCTCCTGAATCATCCTTTCACATCTGGCTCTCCCCTCACTTAAGACAGGTGCTTTCCCAGAAGTCTCCATGGTGCCCTGCAAAATAGGCTTCAGTGGGCATCCCCAACAAGTCGATGGAGAGGTCCAAACCCATCTGCGTACCAGCAGGGGACACTGCTTGCATTCCTTCCTAGGAAGCTACAGAGCCTCTGACAACACAAATTGAAGACTTCCATCTGTCCAGTCCGTGGTTCAATAGCTGAGGTTGGACGTGTCTAAACCATGCATGTGCAAACCAGTATCCCAACAACAAGCATGCAAATATAATTTACTGAGTGAACTGGATGCAAAGAAATTGTGTGGTATGGAATGCTGGGTTGAAGATTGAAGCCACACTGCATATTGACATCCCCCAAACACTATTCACACATAAATCAAGCTCTAGCATTTTGTAAAAATGCTTTCAGCTACAGAGCCCCTCACTGTTATGTTCTTCCCTCACAAAGTGTGTATTTTCCTAAATACAGAGAGAAAGACAGCAAACCATTCAACTAAACAGGGAAATGTTCTTAATGCAACAAGTATTCTCTATGCTGCCAAACTCCAATAAAGTCAGAGGGGAAATATACTTTCTTTGCCTTCAATAGAAACAATGGGCATAAGTTTGAGAAAAGCTGAGGGACCCACTTATAGCCTCTCTCACAATAGCAATTGAACAAACTACATGCTCTTTGTAAAGAAAGGCTACCTATAAATCTCTTTCCATCAAAATGAGTAATATTTCCATTTCAATATTTATATGCATGCCCAAAGTATATACGGCCTTGTACAATGAATAAGACTGTACCAAAAAAAAACAGTAAAGTCTCTGCTCTAAGGACCTTTACAATCAAATGTATAAATAAAACAAGAAGGAAAACTTCAGATGAAGCTGGAAATGGGAACTGAAAGTGGAATGCTTCAGTCTGTTCGTGGGCTGCCTCTGGTTTCAAGATTGTACAAGGAGTGACTGGTTCAGAAAGAACAAAGAGGAGTATGAAAAAGAGAAAGGAGACAGTGACCAGTTGGAAAGTGAAATATTGTCTCTCATCCTGGGCCCCAACACTTGGGCTAATGTCCAACAGAAATTCCTTCATGAAGTGACCCAGAACAAAGAGACTGGAGCAAAGGAAATGTGTTTCACGTGAGGGCTGAGAGCAGGGTCTCAGAGATAAAACTAGGTTGCAATCCTAGCTCTCACAAAGGGTGTGATTTGGATCAAGGTCCTTATTCACCTCCAGAAGCCTCAGTTTCCTTATCTGTTAAATAGGGTAACAATAGTATAGTACTTGGATTCGCAGGGGTTCAAGATTACATGAAATAATAAAGTGCAGTGTTCAACATACAAAGAAGTTCTAAATAAAATTTATCTATGTGATTTTTGTTTTACATAAATACATTTGTCTTCATCTTGAAGGAAGAAAGGAAGTAGTTGAATGATGTGGTGATGGAAGGATTGGCTGGCATCTAAAAGGCCTCAGGTTGGGCGTCAGCACTAGGCAAGTCATCTACCCACTCTAGAGCCAATTTGCTGTAGAAGACAAAAATGTTGGACTAAACCCTCCTAGAGCTCCCTTATACCCCTGAAATAACTCCATAATTTTGAGATTAAAACCAGTAAGTTCCTATCTCCCATTCCTTGCCAAATTGCCAGGCACCATATGGGCTCTCTTGTTCTCTCTAATCTGGATTCAGTGTTGCCACAAATCAAATCATGTCTCTTAAGACATAGCTGATGAATTTAGACTAGAGTGTGGGTGTTTGTCCTGTCCCCTTGACAAGAGCTACAAGAAGGGGTCAGTCTCTTTCTTCTTATATTTCAACATCAGTCACAAGAAGACCAGGCTCTCTTGGTTCCAAAAGCCAACTGACTTTGGCCCTGCTCCAGGGATGAGGTGGCAACCATTAGCTTTTTCCTCTGGAACAACAAAAAAAAAATCCCCATGACCTGGAATTATGGCAATATATCCAGTTTCCTTTGTGACATTTTCACAGATTTAATACCATTGAAATAAAAAATACAATGCTTATTCTGAACAATAAAATGAGGTTGGAACTGCATGAGTAATTACAATCAAAGGAATCATGGAAATGTATCTTTTCTAGGAAAATACCTATCAACGGGTGCTCTCTGAAGCTGGGGGTTGTGTTTCTGAGTGGCATACATACAATTTCAAGATATCACTTCACTCACATTTCTCATAACCATCAATGCAATACTCTGGCTCTTTTGATAAGAGTTAGATATCGTTTCATTTCCTTACTGTTTCACAAGCATTTTGAAATCCTGTAACAAAGGGTGATATGAAACGGATGTATGAGGTTTATCTAAAATCCAATTGTGTTTAGCAATAATACCCCTTATAGAAATCCCCCTTGTATAAGATTCTATGTGATATATTTATATAGCAATATTCAGTCGCCACAATCCATGATGTGAATGATTACCTAAGCTGTGGGTATCAATGTTGCCCTCCTCTCCCTTTCCTCTGGCTACTTGAGTCCCTTTTGAACATAAGTCATTTCTATGTAATCCACATCCCTTTGTTGAATGTGCTGCTTCTCTCCCATATAAATTAAATCAAATTTCCTAACAGCTAAAGACAGAACACAAACCAGGAGAAAACTGACTCTGCATGTCTCCACTGTGCTTATAATAATAAATGTTCATTTTTGTTCAGCTTCAGTTACTGAAGAGAAGTCCCAATTTTTGAGGAAATTCAAAAATTGTTCCATCGTACTGTATTTGCTCATAGTGACAAGCTAATTGGATGGCAGGATATTGGTAAGATAACATAGGTTTAAGTCCAAAACTCTGGGTTCCCATCCCAAGCCCTATAGTGTCTGAGGCCCCATTAGCTCATCAGTAAAATGAGAGATGGGATGCTCCCCTCGTAGGACCATTATAAGGATTAAATAAAGTAATTTATATCAATGAGAGAACATTATGCAAATATTAGCTGTGATTCTATAATTTAATCAATGCTACTTCAAATCCTTTGTGGAAAAAGGTGGAATGATTAAATGGAGATGATAGATGGAAAGCTGGATGGAAAGCTAGATCGATAGACACAGAACTTAATAATAATTCCCAACACATGTATGATGTTTTATCATCACAAAATAAACTTTAGAACTCATGGACTCTCTGCATAGAGCTATACAATGTGTGGTCTGTCCCAGGGCACCGTTCCAGCTGACAGACTGAGTGAGGGGATCCAGCCCATACTTCACTCACATGGGACACATCCTGACACAGGAATGTGTCTCCCTGGAGGTACAGACACCTTTTCTAATTTTCACAAAGCCCTCCTATGGACCAGCAGGGAACCCAACCAGAATTATTATATGAAATCCTCAGATAATTCTGAGAGATATTATTGCTGCACTCTTATAAATTAGAAACCTGAGACACAAATAACTGAGATGAACTGCCCAATTGCCCAAAGGATTAAAGCAAGAATAGGATCTTCCAACTCCTTAGCCAGTGTGATGGCTAGCACACAGTGGAAACCTAAGAGTGAAGGAAATCCCACGTAAGCGAGGAGTGGACTGATAGAAAGCCAAACAAGGCACAACAAAGACTCTGTCACAGAGGTTAACCTTCCCTGCTTATTTCTATTAAAAGACCTTAAATCCGGGGCGCCTGGGTGGCTCAGTTGGTTAAACGACTGCCTTCAGCTCAGGTCATGATCCTGGAGACCCGGGATCGAGCCCCACATCAGGCTGCCTGCTCGGCGGGAAGCCTGCTTCTCCCTCTCTCACTCCCCCTGCTTGTGTTCCCTCTCGGCCTGTGTTTCTCTCTGTCAAATAAATAAAATCTTTAAAAAAAAAAAAAAAAGACCTTAAATCCACAAACACAGAGAAATCATGTCAAGAAACTGTAACAGAGGGCACCTGGGTGGCTCAGTGGGTCAAAGCCTCTGCCTTCAGCTCAAGTCATGATCTTAGGGTCCTGGGATCGAGGCCCACGTCAGGTTCCTCTGCTCTCTCTGCCTGCCTCTCTGCCTACTTGTGATCTCTCTCTCTCTCTCTGTGTCAAATAAATAAATAAAATCTTTAAAAAAAAGAAACTGTAACACAAATCTAGGACAGACACAAACTCCACCCCATACACAATAATACAAGGCTTTCCATCAAAATGCTTTTAATATAACTAGAGGAAAGTGTTAATAGGAACCATGATGGAAACACACTATGATGTGTTTTCTAATGTGTGTCTATAAACTGATGGAGGATTCAGATGAGTGCTCCCAGGTTGGGGTGGGATGGGGCCTCAGACCTGATCAGATCAGTGAGGTGTGTGTTTTAGAACTCTTGGTGACTCCGTCAGAGCATACTGGCTCACATGGGTCACCAAGGGTGGTGAGCAGCTACAGCTCCTTACATCCTGCAGGTGAAAACACACAGAAAAGACTCAGGGGGGTTAAGCTGAAAGTTGAACAGAGCAGATCAAAGCCTGTAAACTGGAGAAAGGGATATCAAGAGCCATTGGTGGAGGCAAATGATCAAGGATCCAGGAAGGATGAAAACAAGGAATGGCATGTGAGTAAAGGGGAAGTCTGAACAAGCAACAAAAAAAAGGTAAGCCCTCCTTTATCTTACACATATTTTACTGTGGATGAACTAGTTTCATTTAAATGATCAAGGTTGGAAAGGACAAGAGGACCTAAGCCTTGGAGCTCAGGAAAGCCAAAGAGTGACTAAATAAAATATTGATATGGATAAATCTTCATGAAGCTATGAAAGAGTCCATTAAGTCTTAGGAAGTATGGGGTCTTCCAACGCTAAGGTGAATGGAGTTGGGAAGCAGAAAAATGACAGGAACATATATTAAAGGGAAAATCTAGCACATAGCAGAGTAGCAGTCATTCACTCAACTATTCAAGCAACAAGCTTCACTGAGTACCCATTATGCAGTAACAGTAGTAATAGCAGTAACTAACACGAAGCACTTCTTCTGGGCCACAGTTTGTTCCAGGAACTTTTTTTTTCTTTTTTATTTGACAGAGAAAGATACACTGAGAGAGGGAACACAAGCAGGGGGAGTGGGAGAGGGATAAGAAGGCCCCCACCGAGCAGGGAGCCCAGATGCGGGGCTCCATCCTAGGACTCCAAGCCGAAGGCAGACGCTTAACAGCGGATCCACTCAGGTGCCCCGTTTTAGGGACTTTTAAACTATTTAATACTTGCTCCTTTTTGAGATAGATGCTCCTATTATCACAGTGAAGGAAACTGAGGCATGGAGAAGCTGAAGAGTTCGCCTACAGTCACTCAGCTAGTGAGCAGTGTGAGAAGGATTTAAAGCCTGGCTCTCTGGATCCAGAGTTCACGCTCACACCCTTAACTATGATAACCTGCTATGTTCTGGCTCTCTGCCAGCTTTCATGGCTGTGGCAAGGCCTGCCTCCTTTTGTTAAAAGAACTGAACATCTAGTGAAAGTTCCAAAAGCACAGTAAATAGGAACATGGAGAGAAGGTCCTATATGAATCTTCAGTCAATCGCAACTTTCCTGGGTAGACCCAGATTTTCTTGCCCTCACTTGGGTCCCAACCATGGAGAGTTTGCCAATTGTAAGAGCCTAACAGCAAAATTAATTAGTGTTAATCACTCCTCTATCCTTCTAATAATAAATATGGATGCACATAAGTCTGAGCCCTAAGCTGGTTATCTGGAATTTATTTCTGGTTTATCTGAAATCCTTTCTTGAAAAAGGAAGTCGAGGGGCGCCTGGGTGGCTCAGTTGGTTGAGCGACTGCCTTCGGCTCAGGTCATGATCCCGGAGACTGGGATCGAGTCCCACTTTGGGCTCCCTGCTCGGCGGGAAGCCTGCTTCTCCCTCTCTCACTCCCCCTGCTTATGTTCCCTCTCTGGCTGTGTTTCGCTCTGTCAAATAAAATCTTTAAAAAAAAAAAAAAAAGAAGAAGAAGGAAGTCTAGGACAACCTATATATTTCCACTAAATAAATATAAGCCCCTGCTAGGGAACTGTTGAAGTTTTATTTAAGATGATCTCTGCAAAAGTTAAGTAGCCTTTAAGAAGAAATTCTGAGTAGTCTATGTTAAAAATCATTTAGGAGCTTAACACGCTGTAGGCATACCACTAAGAAGAGGGACGCATGTTCCTGAAAATGTGCAGGAAAACTCAGAGGCTCTCAAGCCGTTTTTACTGCAGAACCCCACATCATTGTTTCATGGATAAGTTCTGTGCCTTCTGACTTCAGCACGTAAGGAGGACCCTTGAAGAAATAGTCCTCCGCCCCTCGGACCCGGGTGCGCGCGCGCACGTGTGCGTGTGTGTGTGTGTGTGTGTGTGTGTGTGTGTGTGTGTGTGTGTGTGTGTGGCCCACAGATGTTATAAAGGACTGTTCACAGCAGTTCTTGCGTTCTCTTTAAAGAATCTGTTCCAGTTATTTACTGCTACGTAACAAAGCACCCTGAAACACGGAGACATAAAGCAACAAGCAAAACTTCTTTTTCCTCCAAAGTCTACAACCAGAGCAGGACTCAATGAGGAACCCTGGTTGGGTTCTTTATCTCTGCTATGGGGTCTCTCCAGTATGTCAGCTCAAGGTCAGCTCAAGGCTCTCAAGGCCTGTGTCCTAAGAAAGACAGCCACGAGAAAGCTGTATTGCCTTTTATGGCTTTGCCCAGAAGTCATGCAGCCTTCTGCCATAAATTCTATTAATCAAGGTAGGCAGTCACAATACCAGCCTAGGTTTAAGGGGAGGGGAAAATAGACTCCACCTCCTGTATGGAAGTGAGGAGGTTTTGGAAAATCACATGGGAGGGAAATGATCATGCCTGTGATTTTTGCTGGCGTCTACTCTAGGAACCCACAGGAAGAATTTGTTTCAGATCCTATACCAGGAATTAATTTGATACTACCCAAGAAAATGTTGGCTGAGCTTATGAAGCTGTGGATCTTGTTTCTCTTTTTTCCATTGGCTTCCAGAAAACTGAGAGACAAATATGTTGCATTCCTCTAGCCAGACCTCTTGGCAAGCTTCATACATAATAACTTACTTTGTCTTCATTTTTATTTTCCTACCATTATTTTCCTTTGGCTCCAATTTTCCTCACTTTTAAAACACGCTGTTGTAGGGGCACCTGGGTGGCTCAGCTGGTTAAGCCACTGCCTTCGGCTCAGGTCATGATCCTGGAGTCCTGGGATCGAGTCCCACATCAGGCTCCCAGCTCCGTGGGGAGTCTGCTTCTCCCTCTGACCTTCTCCCCTCTCATGCTATCTCTCACTCACACTCTCTCTTTCAAATAAATAAATATTTTTTTCAAAAAAACCCCCCCATTGTTGTGTACATATTTTGCTAAGCTGCTGTAAACAAAGTGAGATATGAATTTTAAGATATTCTAAGAAACCAGAGAATCTGCACAAGAGGAAGTATATCTAGTTTAAAAAAAAAAAGATGCCAAAATAGTATAAATTCACTAATAAACAAAGAACATTGAAATAAGGCATCATTTTTTTTTACTTATAATTTAATGTGGATCCTAAGCTTAGAGCTCAATCCTTTACTGCTACTATGAATTATTAAACTGATTTTCTTTCCTATAGTCAGAGTTAGAGCTCAGGGTATCAATACTTTAACCATTTACTAGGTAAATCTCATATAATTTATTGTCCTAACACTATCAGAATCATGTGAAGTTGGGAGGGAGAAGGATGAGAGTTTCCTTACAGAGTGACAATGCTTTATATGTACCTGGGAGAAACGTGAACTTGCATGATAGTTCTCACAAAATAATTTGGTGATATTTATTACATACCATAAACTTTGAGTAAGAGGTTTTTTTTAAGATTTTAGTTATTTGACCGAGAGAGACACAGCTAAAGAGGGAATACAAGCAGGGGGAGTGCTCCGGAGAGGGAGAAGCAAGCTTCCCACAAGTAGGAGCCCAAGGTGGGGCTTGATCCCCGGATTCCCAGATCATGACCTGAGACGAAAGCAGATGCTTAACAACTGAGCCACCCAGGTGCCCCAAGAAACCAGCTTTTCTATAATAATAAGGAAAGAATCCAAGTTCTGAGAAATCTGCATTACACTAAAGGACAAAGGCATTTCCTATATGTATTGGGACATCACCCAGTTTTTTTGTTGTTGTTTTTTACTGTGGTAAAATATATGTAGACACACAAAATTTACCATTTTAAACATTTTTTAAGTGTACACATCAGTAGCATCAAGTACATTCACTTTGGCAAAGATTAACCATCTCCAGGACTCCATCATTCTCAACATAAACTCTGTACCCATTAAACAATAACTCCCATTACCTCCTCTCCCAGCCCCTGGTAACAACCATCCTACTATCTGTCTCTATAAATTTCACGATTCTAGGTACTTCATATAAGTGGAATGGCACAATGTTTGTCCTTTTATGTCTGGTTTACTTCACTTATGATGTTTCTAGGTTCATCCACATTGTAGCATGTGTCAGAACTTCATTCCTTTTTAATGCTAATAGTCCATCATGTGTATATACCACATTTCATTCATCCATTTGTTCATTCTGCATGCTGGTGTACAAATATCTGCTCAAGTACCTACTTTTAGTTCTTTGGGGTGTATACTTAGAAGTGGAATTGGCTTTGGTTTATTTTATATCAATGAAAATTAGAAGGAATCATCATATACAGCAAATAATGGACTCGCTAACTAAATTATGGTACATAATCTTGATATCTCTCCTTTGAAAATGAGGACTCTGGAGACCTCACAGGCTGTTCCCAGCCTGCCCTCCTGCACCCCTTGTTCTCCAATCCCTATACCTGCCTCCATCATAGCCCCTGTCCCACCATGTTATAGTTCCCTTGAGTGCTTCCCTTTGTAAGTCTCTGTCAGGACAAATATTCTCTCTTCCATCTCTGGTCTCAGTTCCTCAATAGCTGGCATATAACACAAACTTGAGTACTATTGACTGGATGAAAGGTAGATTAGTGGGATGCCTGGGTGGCTCAGTTGGTTAAGTGACAGCCTTCGTCTCGGGTCATGATCCTGGAGTCCCGGGATCAAGTCCCATGTGGGCTCCCTGCTCAGTGGGGAGTCTGGGGAGTCTGCTTCTCCCTCTGACCCTACCCCTGCTCTCTCTCTCTCTCTCATTCTCTCTCAAATAAATAAATAAAATCTTAAATTAAAAAAAAGAAAGGTAGATTAGCTAGAAATGGGAGAGGTCAGAAATCACCTCATGGTAAATATGATTCAGACATTTACCAGCTGATTGTGAAAGCTTTATCAAGGACATGAACCTAGACCCTAATTTGGAGAATACAAAATGAAAATTTTAGAAATGATAGGAAAATCTTAGGAGTGTGACTATACCTAACATTTGAAGGCACTACGGTGGATTGCTTTATTTTAGCATTTAATATACAGAGAGAGAGATTCTTGAAAGACCTAGAATCTTTTAGGAAGGGCAGGCAACTCTTTCTCACACAGAAGCATTCACATATACACATTATGCTTTCCTGTCTATTCCAATGAACGTGCACTCAAATATACACACCTATAGTCTGAGATAATAAATGTGTCTAATATTATAAAATGCCAAAGCTAGTAGAGATTTAATAGCCATAATGTATCTAACCCACTCTTAAATCTTAAAGAGATAAATTGACTTTTAGTATTATGTAACAGTAAATCCCAAGTCTTATTCAATCTAGATCCTCCCTTTTTACATTTAATAGCACATCCTCTTGAATATTGAGTCTGCCTTAATAGCACATCTCTTGAATATTGAATCAAACCTTTATTTAATGTCATTTCCTCCAAGAAGTTTTCCTTGGTCCACCCATCATTCTCCTTCCATGGATTTACTTACTCTTCATGTCGTTATCACCTGGCATGCCATGCATTTAATCTTTCTTTTGCTTATGTCCTGTCCCTTATTTTAAAGGTATACTCCTGAGAGGGAGGGGAGGCTGAATGATGGACATAAGGGAGGGCATGTGCTATGGGGAGCGCTGTGAACTGTGTAAGACTGATGAGTCACAGTCTTGTACCCCTGATGCAAACAATACATTATATGTTAATTTAAAAAATAATAACAATTTTAAAAAGGTATACTCCCTGAAGGTAAAAGCTTTTATTTTTATTACTTTTTATTATCTTATCTAGGTGCCTAGAGCAGTACCTAGAATATAATAGCAATTCAATCCAAATTTGTTAAATGACCATATATAAAGTTAAACTTAAAAATCAAGCACAAAGGGCACCTGGGTGGCTCAGTGGTTAAGCCTCTGCCTTCAGCTCAGGTCATGATCCCGGACTCCCGGGATCGAGCCCTGCATCGGGCTGCCTGCTTGGCGGGAAGCCTGCTTCTCTCTCTCTCACTCCCGCTACTTGTGTTCCCTCTCTGGCTGTGTTTCTCTCTGTCAAATAAATAAAATCTTAAAAGAAAAAAATCAGGCACAAAATTATATCACACACACACACACACACACACACACAAGTATGTGTAAATATACCAATAGTTAATAGTAACATCAAAATTATAACATTGGTGGGATGCCACTGGTTTCTTCCATATTCTAATGTTCTAATGTGACATTACTTTTATCTGTGGGCTATGTACCTGAGTGGGGTATTTCCAGAGTGGGCAGTTTGCTACCAAGAATTCTCATGTTAGCCCTTCAGGAAATGCACAGCACTCTAGAATCTTTTCGTCAACTTTGCAAGCTCAAATAGTTGATCTTTTTCACAACCTGAGAGATCATTCCTCTATGGAACTCACATTAACCTTGCCTACAAAAGACTAATATATAAACCCAAATACAACTTATGTCTTTAAAATAAGAAATTTAACTGCCAGCGGAACCGTACTGTATCCCATTGATTTCGTGATTATAGAATCAAATCAATAGAATTTGGTTTTAAGATTCTGATGTTTAATGTGATTGTTCTTTATGGAGTAAGGCTGTTCCTGTCCACAGGCAGAGGAAGACTACTGGCCAAGTGATCCCCTCCTAGTCAGAGGTAGGATATACAGAAAATGTGTTTCTGTGACTTTGCCAGCTTCCATTACTGACCATCTACTTCCTTTTCTGATTACCATGTGTTTTCTTATAACATGTTAATACAACTTAACTCATAATAGCTTTTTGACAAACTAATATAGCCAGTTTTATTGTACTTTCTGTTTCTGGATCTGAGCAATATCTATATTTCAGTCAGGTTTTGCAATATAGCCAATGTCATTATTATGCTTCGATTTTATAGAAAATTCCCAGAGACTGAGGAATACCTTCTTTTCACTTTTTCTTTTCACTGTTGCCTATATTAGATTTATAAAAATCTACATTAGATTTACAAAAAATAATTTTTAAAGTGATAAAGGTAGATAATCCACATTATGAGAAGTTCCTTTTTATGTCATGTTTTTAAACATATAAACGCTTCACAGCCCAAGTGTCCATCAAATAATGAACAGATGAAGAAGATACGCACACGCAATGGAATATTACTTGGCCATAAAAAAGAATGAAATCTTGCCACTTGCAACAATGTGGATGGAGTATTAGAGAGTATTGTGCTAAGAAAAATAAGTCGAACAGACAGAAACAAATACCATATGATTTCACTCATGCATGGAATTTAAGAAACAAAACAAACAAGCAGAGGAAAAGAGAGAGAGAAAGCAACAAATCAAGAAACAGATTCTTAACTGTAAGGAACAAACCGATGGTTACCAGATATGAGGTGGCTGGGGGGATGGGTGGTACAGGTGGTAGGGATTAAGGAGGGCACTTCTGTTGAACACCAGGTGTTGCATGGAAGTGCGCAATCACTATATTGTACACCTGAAACTAAAATTACACTAACCAAAATCAAAATAAAATTTTTAAAATATGCATAAATGCTTCAGACCTTATAACAGGGTCCCAGGTTGAATCTGAGAATGCACTCCCCATATTTAGTCTATCTGGACATTAAAAAGGACTGGTGGTACAGGCCCACCAAGGATCTAATTTAATGATGACCAATGTCCTTCGTAGGAAAGAACTCACCCTCAGGATAGAGTCAATGCCCCCAGCTTGGAGGGGAGACATGAATGACAGCATGGCATGTGGCCATCACTCAGACTTTCCTTCAGCCCATACCCATTGCAGGCTGCACCCACAGGAATCAAAACCCTTTCTCTCTGAAGCTTCCATGTGACCTTCAGACTGTGAAATACAAGCAACATTGGTACTAGTGGTGGACAGGTGGTGACAGCAGCAGCCCTGTGCACATTGTCACCATGGAGTGAGACAGTTTCAGACTCTACATATCAAGGGCATAGAGGTCAGTGTCCCTCCTTGCCAGGCACTGAGAAACAGGAATGTTGGCCGCTGTGGTACTTGAGGTGGGCACGGCGGCAGACGTGAATGTGGCGTCCACAGTAACTGAAGTCGTCATTATAGGGAGCCAGGAGAGATGTTTTTGAAGTTTACATGATAGAGATTTCTTAGAGACCTTTAGACTAGCTCACCAAATGTGAGAGAGCTGAAATTTCTCCAGGCCAAGACCAGATACGCAGAAATATTGCTCTGTGACTGTTGTTTTAGCCTCCTTTACCAAGGCAGATGTAACCTGGGAAATTCAGATAACATGCCTAGAAGTTACATCTCAGCTGGATAGAATCATTTCACTTATGGAAAATGACTCATTCTCAGGTGACAGAAGACCAAGTAATCACCATCATTCCTATTAAAATCAAGTTATGTCTACCTTTTAAAAATGGGTATTTTAAAACTTGGGAAAAAATATTTTAAGAGTGCAGAGTACAAATGACATAAACATCCTTCCTGCCACTCAAAAAAGAACATTAATATATTGTCATATGTGTTCTAGACCTTTAAGAAAATGCATCGCTGTCAAAGATACTGTCCACTACACTCTCTTCTCCGCTGCCTTTCCCATCCTCACCCTCTGTCCCAACAGGAAATAATGGATGCAATTTTTAAATACACAACAAATAATATGACGCATTATTTACGGAGACATAAATACAGAGCAAAAGTGTGAAGACAGTGAACAGATACATACCAAGGTAAAATTATAAAATAAGAGATGGGAACAGAATGCTTTACCCTTTCTATATACTGCAAAGTGTAAAGAACCTGATTTCTTTTGAATTCAAGGAAAAGTAATCAAGGACAGCTGAATACTTTATAAAAAAGTATTGCACGGCCATAATCTCACTCCTCCTTTTCAACTGACTGTGAGAACATGACAGA
Organism: Spilogale gracilis; assembly: GCA_004023965.1. Classification (NCBI taxonomy): domain Eukaryota; kingdom Metazoa; phylum Chordata; class Mammalia; order Carnivora; family Mephitidae; genus Spilogale; species Spilogale gracilis. The sequence goes on from PITA01028318.1 coordinate 16,817, forward strand.
AGGAAGTTGGGAGCTGGGAACCAGAGATAAAATAGTTTTTTCCTTTGGCAATTCTTCCTTTTCAGAACCTGGAAGAGGAGGAAGGGGAGAGACCTGCGGTTGACTGAGCAGTGAGTCACCAGGAGGCACCAGGACGCCACCCAAGCCTAAAGGATAAAGCAAGTCTCAGGGCATGGCTTTTGATTCCAAGCCAAGCAATTCAAGGTAAGCTACAAAAAGCATTCTAATCAAGGCCGACACGTGTCTGATTACCATAAATAGGTATATCAGTAAAGTTAGTTAAAAAGTTACCCAGTTTTTTCATAATCTTTCCATAGTCTTTTTTGCTTTAAGAGTGGCTATTGGGGCGCCTGGGTGGCTCAGTTGGTTAAGCGACTGCCTTCAGCTCAGGTCATGATCCTGGAAACCCAGGATCGAGCCCCGCATCGGGCTCATGCTCGGCCGGAAGCCTGCTTCTCCCTCTCTCCGTCCCTCTGCTTGTGTTCCCTCTCTGGCTGTGTTTCTCTCTGTCAAATAAATAAATAAAATCTTAAAAAAAAAGAAAAGAAAAGAAGAAGAGTGGCTATTAAGCTTCGGTTAAGTGTAATAGTCATTAAAATAACCGAATAAGGTTTTCATTTGAAGAGTAAAAATAATGTACAAATTGGGGATTATACATCAGGGGTCAGATTTCTAATTAAACAAGGAGATTAAACCTATTATTTATCTCTGCTCCTTCCTAAAACCCAGTGAGTATTAATATTAAAGGAATAAATATTTATTAACTCTCATGTTTTCAGAGCATGGGTAAGGGCTTGGCAACTGACCCTAGATTGAGGAGAGAGAGTGCAAGTCTCTCAGAAAGCAAACCACAGAAAACAAGGAACAGACAAGAGCAGAAGAGAAGTATCAACAAAGTTCTGGAAGCTAGAAAAGAGGTGATCTTGTGGTAACTGAGTTAGTCAAAGAGGGCTGGAAAATACCATAGTGGAGAATATGGGAGGAAGACAAAAAGTACTCTCTTCACACCATAGGATTCCAGAAAGAGTCAAGATTTGGAAGTGCTGGGACACAAGGCTGACTGATAAATTACACCCCTGATTTTTCTCATTTGAGTAGATAATCATTTAGGACCTAGATGCGGGAGCCAGACAACTGAAGATCAAAATGTCACCTTTAAAGGGGTATCCTGGATGGGATGCTGGACCAGGAAGATGCATGGAAAAGCTGATGAAATTCAAATAAGGTCTGTGGATTTGTTTACTGTGTTGTGAATCCCCTGCTCTCTATCTTTGTACCGTGGTTGATAAGACATCAACATCAGGGGAAGCTTGACCAAGGGTATATGGGAACTCTCTACTATTTTGGCAACCTGCCCATAAGTCTAAAATGATTTCAAATTTTAAATGTTTTTTAAATGTCTCCTTCATTGCTGATAAAGCTTTTATTAGAAAATACAGGTTATTCTTCCTGAATCAGATGTACGAGCCAACTCCACTCCTGAGCTAGATCTTCCCAGCCATAACCACAGGCAACGATGTGCCAACTCCAGCCTCACCACAGGGTAAGCCAGAGGCCCTAGGCTGACCTACGGCTGAAAGCTGACAAGAAAGCACACTCTCTGTACATGAGCAAACTTTAAGATTTTAGGATCACCTAAAAGAAAGAAAAGAGGGAAAGACTGTCTACTTCTCCCATACTGTACAATTAAGTCACTCTTGTCGCCTGAGGAGAAGCAAAGGTGGGAGAAGGAAGAACCCGGGAGTATTATTTTAATGCAGTAATCTCAGACTTTGGGGTCTCAAGACCCCTTCACACTATTAAAAGTTATTGAAGACCTGGAAGAACTTTTGTTCATGTTGGTTTTATACGTATAAATATAGACATTTACCATATTTACAGGGATATTTACCATAAAGCTGACACTTGCTTATTAATTTATTTAAATAATAATAGTAAACCCGGCACATATTAACAAAAATAACCTATTTTATAAGAGATAATTATATAATCCGAAACAAAAAAATATAGTGAGAAGAGTGGCTTTGTTGCACCTTTCTATCTCTGTGATGTCTGGGCTTCATAGACAACAGCTAGATTCTCTTATCTGCTCCTGCATTCAATCTATTGTGATATTATACATCACATTGCCCTGGAAATTTTTTCTGGCTGTTCATAGAAGAATGTGAATGAAAAGGGCAAATAATATCTTAGTATTATTATAAAAATTCTTTTGACATTTCAGGCACTCCCCCCGCCCCCAGTCCTGATACACTCTGAGAACCGCCATTTTAATAAATGGCCCTTTACAGGTAATATTGGAAAAGCATGCATTCCCCCAAAAGAGACAGTGAAGACCTGTGAAGGCTGGAGGAAGGGTGAGTCTGAACCAAAGCAGCATTGGTTCAAAGTCTGCCTAGGAAGCATTTAAATCCCTACTCCGTGGTCCCCTCCCTTACCTCCAGTGACTACCACTTTTATGCTGAAAATGTACTGAGAGGTAAAGCCCAGAGAAGTTCCAGGCTCAGGGTGTCAGCCAGAGCTGAGAAACATCCTACGAAAACAGGAAGACTGGGTGAAATCACGCATAAGGTGCAATGAGATTCCAGCGGTCTTGGCCCCCTTTGGCTTTTAAAATCCTGGCAGCCTAGTGTGTTATCCACCCCCAACATGCACATCCAAAGCAAGAGATTGGGTAATTTTTTTCTGAGGAAATCGAACAACCCAAGAAAAAGACACCTATAAATCCTGATAGTTGGAATA
>PITA01028319.1:0-19564 GCA_004023965.1 Spilogale gracilis
CTTTCCTTTCGCCACTGTGTGGTACATCATCAATTTTTGATGTAGCATTCAGCGATTCATTAGTTCCATATAACACCCCGGTGTTCATCACAGCACATGCCCTCAAGTATTAAGGAGGGCTGATCACCATTCTGATCAAAGATGCCATGGTGAGCCCTTCCATCTTGCTGTCTGCCCCTCCAAGAGAACAATTCAGTACATTGCCTCTGTTAGCACCTCACTAGACTAACTGGACAGACTATTGCTTGTAAAAGCAGGATAAATATAAAGAGGATAATTATTAACCAGAGTTTATTGGAAATAATTATTCATTGACAAAAACTACCGTTTTGCAGCTGCTTAATCTTTTGAGTTTGCCTGAGTGGCTTTTTCCTGGAGCAAAAGTTTTTTTATTTGTGAAAAGGACATATTTTGGGGTGTCAGGGTATGGCGGAGGGTGATATTTGCAGTCAATTCCTCCTTGGTGTGCTTTACCTTCCAAACAAGCAGTTCTGGTTAAAAGCCAAGGTGCTGACAGAGTGGGAAGGGCACCCTGGAGGTTTGGTTCTGTATTTCTCAGGGCATTGTACATTTTGTCTCATTTCAGGATAACAACCGCTACCTGAGCCCCTTTAAACAAATCCTAATTCCTTAAAGCATACACCTGATTTCTTTTCCTGAGCAGTTTGACATAATCACTTCCCTTCAGAATGAACTGCTTCATGTAGTCTTTTCTCCAAACAAATCAACCGGCTTGCTAACTCTTAATACTTTTAAAGTCATATATCTTTTTTCCATCTCAGAATAAGTCCAAATTCCTGCACAAATCAAACACCTAATATTTTATATTTCATTCTCATGTCTCTCTTTTGTCAATTTTCTGGTAAGATTCATTTAAATTTCAGCTGGAGTTAATCTCAGACACAAGCAATATGCATTTCCAGCTGGAGTTTAAGGTAATTTCTGCTCATTTTGCTCTTTGAAAACTCTGGCCTTTTCTCTAGTTCTCCCTCTGAAGGTAAGAAATAAGTTTTCTGTGTGAAATATCAGTCTGTGTTATTGTTGTGACTTTAAAATCAAACCTAGTTTTTGTCTTTTACTACACTGTAATACATTGCAAAATTATATTGCATTTTGAATGCTTTTCCAAGTTTGTTTCAGGTATGGCATTTTTTCCTTTGTCATGCGTTAATGAAGCTTAGCTTCCCGTTTGGTTTGCGAATTTTATTTAAGAACGTAATAAGAGAAACATATAAACAAATCTCTCAAGTTTGTTACTGACCCAAGGCCATAAAAAGATCTTGTTAATTTATAAAAACCATTTTCAGATTGTTTTTTTTCCTAAAAGAAGAAGCTCTGATCTCTGAAATAATAAACTGCCTTTTACTGAGCTGCAAACGCATATAAACAAATCTAGTAAGGAATTAACTTGGCAAGATACCATCAGATTCTTCTCTGGAAGATTTTCTTGCATTTCCACATGACAAACTTAAATGTTAGTGATGTTTGAGCAACTGTTTGAGCTGAAATGAAGGAACCTCTTGGCAGACAGCATTGCTTCACCTTCCTGTGATACCTTATGGTTGTATAAAGTCTCCCTTTGGGGCTCACTTCTATGTGAGGACGTCTTCTGGATGTCTGAGCCCAGTCATGGGACTCGACCTGGAGAACCTCATTGCAGACAACTATAACTGTATCTCTTATAAACAACTACTGGTTAGAATGGATTTCCAATACTTTCTTTTTCAAGAAGTGTGCTTTGTTTCATTCGTGTTCTTGTAATCTGTTCCCCGGAACTCTCTTTGTTATTTTAGTCCCTGTCTGCCAGAAATCCACTTGACCAGTGAGGAGGGACATTTTTCTGCTGAAGTCTTCAGGGTTTTTTTTGTTTTGTTTTGTTTTGTTTTGTTTTTTAACATCAAATTACTTGTTGTCACTAAATTCATGAGTGTGAGTTTTCCAAATAATTTGTGTCAGATACAGAGAGAACCAGATTTCTTACTGGAAGTATTTAAATAGTTAAATACATTTTGTTATGGTTCCTTAGTAAGAGTTTTACAGTGGGGCAGTACCACTTCTGGGTGCCTGTCCTCCAGCGACCACTGCCTCACTGGGCCAGGCCAGACCACCTGCAAGCCAGAAGTTTCTGTTCTCCTGCCTCTCCCATTCCCACACCCATTCTAAGCTCTTGGGGACCATGGGATTCCCTGTGCATGTGTTATGGACTTGCCTTTCCGCCCCAAACCTGCTTTTAATGGCTGTGCAGCCATCTTTCCCAAATAGGTCACCTGAGCCTTACCTGAGCCCACCTAGCTGTTCACCCCTGCAGCTGTAGGCCAAGGGGCACCACTGAGGGGAATGTGATCAGAGCGTGGGAATGTGGACTGGCTTCTCCCCAGGCGTGCACTGTGAGGCCTATTTAGATATCAAGTGGATCTGGGTGGTGGTGGGTTGGAATGGTAGGGACAAAGGAACCTTAGTTTGCGTATTTCCTGGGCTGTAAATGATAGAGGAGGACCTTGGACAGAGAAGGAAGAAGTCATAAAAAACTGAACATCATGTGGGTTTTCTCGAAGATGGTTTATATTCGTATATATATATATATATATATATATATATATATATGAGTACAATGAGAAGATGACAAATCCATTGTCAAGGGCAAGGGATCTTTGTATTATGTGGGCTAATTTGCTATGGTTTCTCCTTCACTTGTGTACCTTTCTTCTATGTCTTAGAGTCTCTACCCAGTGTGCCTAGTTGAGGTGAAGAAGAACAAGAGAGATGCTGAATGACCATTGCTGGGCCCAGGTCACCATACAGTTGGAGCAGAGGTGAGACTAGCCATTAGTGGTAATGGGAAGCATCCTGGAATTAGCTAAGGCAATCAGGGGTTCTATGTTCATTAACTGGGAGAATGAACAAGTGTTTGTCAGGGCAAGTGCTTTTTAAAATTTTCCTTTTTTAAAAAATTTAAATGTAATTTTCCAACACATAGTACATAGTTAGTTCCAGATGTAGAGTTCAGTAATTCATCAGTTACATGTAACACCCAGTGCTCATCATATCACATGCCCTCCTAAATGTCAGTCACCTAGTTACCGTATCCCCTTACCCCTTCCTGTCCAACAACCCTCAGTTTGTTTCCCACAGTTAAGATGCTCCCATGGTTTGTCTCCCTCTCTGATTCCTTCCCATTCAGTTTTTGCTCCCTTCCCCCTATAATACTCTGCACTATTTCTTATAGTCCACATATGAGTAAAACCATAGATAATTGTCTTTCTCTGATGAATTTCACTCAGCATAATACCCTCCAGTTCCATCCACATTGTTGCAAATGGCAAGATTTCATTTTTTTTAATGACTGGGTTATATATATAACCCAAGTTCTGGAAATCTAATGCACAGCATTGAGATGATACAATTCAACAATACTGTATTGTACACTTCAAAGTTGCTAAGAGACTGGATCTTAATTGCTCCCATCAAGAAAAAATAATCATGATGTGATAGAGGTAGTAGATGTATTAATTGTATCTCAGTGAAAACAAGACAAAAAAACAAAACAAAAACATTTATAGGGAAAAACACCTGAAAGGAGAGAGCTTCAGAGAATTTGAAAGATCTGCAGAGGATCCCAGAGAGCATTTGTCTGTGCATGCTTGACAATGCTTGAGTGCCAAGAAATTACCTGAGGTCAAGGAAAAGAACACTCAAAAGGCTCAGAAGGAACAATTCCCAAATAGTCTAAATACACATTTAGAAGGCAGAAATTCTCAAAAGCAATGTGGTTGGAATGGCAAATGGTACCTTTTTTTTTTTTTTAAAGATTTTATTTATTTATTTGATAGAGAGAAACGCAGCGAGAGAGGGAACACAAGCAGGGGGAGCGAGAGAGGGAGAAGCAGGCTTCCCGCTGAGCAGGGAGCCCGATGGGGCTCGATCCCAGGTCTCCAGGATCATGACCTGAGCGAAGGTGGTCACTCAACCAACTGAGCCACCCAGGTGCCCCAGCAAATAGTACCTTGATAGAACAATTAAAACTCTTACTATTAAATCAAATCATATTTGTCTGACTTAAAAAAAAAGCAAACTTTAATTCTATAATGAAAACAGCTTTATGACCATTGGGAAGATTTATATTTTATAAAACTTGTATAAAAACTATGTTTCAATTACTTCTGCATTCTGACAAAACTAATTACATATGAACATTAAACATCTTTTCTCTAAATTCTTCTACCCTCATCCAAAACTGTGGATGAATAAATGTACACTATAAAAAAATTCTCATATGATGCCATTGAACTTACTGTTTTCATGGCGTAGGGGTAAATTTTTTCTTTAAAAGGTGTAATGAATATTCAGGAGGCTGAATAAAAATGATTTATTAATTTTTCTCGGGAGTCTTTTGAAGTCTATGCTTAGTCTTTTGCACCAACGTTATTTATGAACTGAATTCAATATTCACATAGGCCATTAAATATGAGTTGAGAGTTTGCCACAAACCAGGCACTTTTCTAACATCCTCCCAATGCAGTGATACAGGTACTATTATTGTCATTCCCATTTTTACAGATGAGGAACCTGAAGTCCACAAAGATAAGGAATTAATGCAAGGTGCTCAGTAAGTGACTAAGCATGAATCTCATGCATTCTGATTGTAAGGGCAATTAGCCTGACTGTTCAGTTTTACCATGTTGGTATATTTACTTCAGCTTTTCATGGTAATGAGAAAAGTATAAACTTCTTATATTTAAATTGAAATTATTTGTCAACTAGTATGGCAAACGAATTTTGAATTAATATCTTTAGATTGGGATTCCTCTTGCCCTCTTAGCCGTATGCCCAGTTTGAGGAGGTTTTGTAGGGCAGTATAACTCATCTGTGCCTCAGCAAGGAAGCCAGAAGTATATAATGATTATTTTTTATTCAGATCTATGTAAATAATTCCAGAATTGTTTTTTTAATCTTACAATCTCTTTTAAAATGTCTATTTAAAAAATTTAAAATATCCATAGATTCTGTTCAAAATAATAGCTTTATTTCTATAACAATGTACATACTTATTTCAACATACTCTAAAACTTTTGGTGATAATAAAAATTTGTAGAATGCTGTTTTAGTTAGCTTGGATTGCTGAAACAAAAACCATATACTGGGTGACTTCAACAGTGGAAACTTATTTCTCATAGTTCTGGAGGCTGGAATTTCAAGATCAGGTTGCCAGCATGGTCAGTTTCTGGTTGAGGACTCTCTTGGCTTGTAGATTGGCTGCCTTCTTTTCATGTCCTCACATGGCTAGGGAGGGAAGAGAGCAAACTCTCTCATCTCTTCTTACACTATTCCCATCATGAGGGCCCAATTTTCATGACCTCATCTAAACCTAATTATCTCCCACAGGTACCATCTCTAAATGTTATCACAGTAGAGATTAGGGCTTCAACTTCTGTCCATAGAACATGCCTAAGTTACTTTCTCAGAGTTGCCTTATAATAAAATAACCTGAATTCAAAGACTTTTGCTGCTTTAACAAGAATTTGAAAATTAACAAATTCCTTTCTTTACTTGAATTTTTAAAAATGTGAATTTGCTTTCTAATTTTTATTTCAGTGAAAATATTTCCCTTTATTCTAGTGCTGTTACAGGGAGTGATTTGGAAATAAAAGCACTTAAGCATAGGAGGCCTTTCCATGTATTGTTTTTATGTAAAACTTTGTGATTTGAATCTTTGTGCTGTTCTCATTTACAGGACATCACAAAAAAGCATATGCATTAAAAAAAGCTATTGGTCTCAGTGCTTCCTATGGACAAAACAAGCTGGACAAATGTCACATAGTAACATGGCCTTAAAAAAAGGTAATATCACACCAAAAATGATGTGGTGTCCAAAAAAAAAACAAAAACAAAAACAAAAAACCAAACAACAATAAAACAACCAAAACCAAAACCCACCCCCACACTGGGAAGCTCAATCTAGCTGTGGAGAATAGTCATCCAGAAGATGGGCAGTGTGTGCAGTAAATGGCAAAATTACTGATCACAAGTTAGTCTGTCAAATATTTCCTTAAAAGTCTTCTCCCTTCTGCACCTCCTCTTCCTTCTAAAGCCTTTAAAAGAATCTACTCTAATTCTGTTAGAATGTAATGTGAAATTTAATAATAACAACTGTTTTAGTATAACACAAGCCTTGCATTTACATGACCCTGTATTGGCTTCCCATGAGACACTATTTTAGGGATGATGGCACAGGGACTCAAGAAAGTTCTGCAGCTGGCTCAGTTCACAGTGTTAGCATGGGCTTGAGATGGACCAACAGTTCAGGCCTTTGACTCTGAAGCCCAAGTTTGTAACCAGTCTATTAGAGTTGATTCATTCTGATATACATACTACAGTACTCAGATAGTAAGGGGAAACCTGCCCTGCCCTGTGCGCTCCCCTCATGTAAATGGAGTATCCTTATTCTTAGCCATCGACTGGTTCCCTCTCCAGCATCCTGGTCAGAGAAGTCCATACAACAGCTCACTGTGAGAAACTGGTTGGTTATGCTGTTTCTCTGTGCAGATGAATTAGAGTTTTTCACCTCTTGGGTTGACTGAAAACAGCAAATATGAAACTATAAAATATTAAGTATCCAAAGACAAATGGTTTTATTTATTCTGTCTTGGAAGCTGTTCTGGAACATATCTCCAAATGACAAAAAAATCTTTTCTACTATGGTAGGATGGAAAATTTAAGGCATAAATTTCATGCTGATTTTAATGTCTATTACATATGAAGAGAATGTGTAGTCTGACTTTTCCTGTTGTTTCAGAATTGTGGTTGAAACTCACAGCTGGAGATGCAACAAGGCACTAAATATTCCTAAGCCATTAATGGCTTCCAGGACTCACTAAGTGGCATTTGTCCCTGCCCTCACTGTTAATTACCATCTCTCTTCCACTCCCCCTTCCCATGTCCTCCTGCTGTTCCAGAATTTGAGGGAGGGAGAACATTCACAATTTATGGCTGGAGGTTCCTCCCTCTCTATCTTGGAGGGAGAGACAGTGGTGCTTTTCCATCCATGGAGCCAAGTGAGTCAGCTTCAGTAAAATTTGGGTAGAGGCAAAGGTAAAGATAAGGAAAGTCCTAATGTTAATAGGTATTTTTCTTTTCCTGTGAGTTTATTTATTTATTCTTTTTCAAAAAAGTAGTATAGAAGCATCAGGGTGTACTAACTTGGCTAGGACTTATTTTAATCCAGTTTAAAGAAAATTTTAATAATTAAAGAAAAATAAGTCACATGTTTAATGACTCATTTGTTAAGTTGAGTGTTGAAAGAATGAGATGGAATGTTCGGAAAAAACTAAGCCATCTTTATTCAAAGATTATTTCTCCATGAGTCATTTCCCAGAAATATTTGCTTTGACCTTAAAGTTAGAAGTCAAAATTTCTTCCTTATTCTGTTTGTCAACGTTGTTGTCTTTCACTTTGACTGTTTATATCAAAGAAAGGCTAAATTAAAGAGTTAAGAAAGCCACAATGGGGAGAGACCTTTTTTTTTTTTAATATATTATTTTAAAGTTATCTATACACTCAACATGGGGCTAGAACTCAGGACCCTGAGATTCAGAGTCACATGTTCTCCTGATTGACATGACTGAGCAACCTAGGGCAGGGAACTTTCTAGTGCACTGAAATTCTTTATAATACTCCTGTCAGGATTACGATGGATAAGATGTTGTTCTGCTCCATTTCAGATGGAGATAAATGAAAGCCATGTTCTACTCTCTCTTCTCATCCGTATAAACTTACAATCTTGTTATTATTATTTAGGTTAATTAGATTCACATCCTTTTGTTATAACAAACAGAAAAATAAACCGGTTCTCCACGCTGATGATGTGGTAAGACTATTGTGGCTGAGGAGAAGCTCTGTCACCCTGATTGCCTACTACTGTTAAGAGAACTAAACTAAGTTTTCTTGGCTAATGAAGCCCAACATTCAAATAGTGAATACGTTAAATATTTTTATCCAGTAACTTGGCTGTACATTTCACAGTGAACTCATTCTGGTTGACTTAGTAGTTGCTGCTCCAAATAGGTTATTGTTAGTGAGGGTCCCAGCTGGCTGCCTGCAGGCCACATTCTTCCAGGATACTGGCTACCACACTGTTTTTGCATTTTTGTTTGTGAATGTCGTCTTCTTCTTATTAATTATTAATTATTATTATTAGCATATGATGTATTATTTATTCAGAGGTATAGGTCTGTGATTCATCAGTCTTACACAATTCACAGCGCTCAGCAGAGCACATACCCTCTCCATTGCCCATCACCCAGTCACCCCTTCCTCCCACCACCCTCCACTCCAGCAGCTCTCAGTTTGTTTCCTGAGATTAAGAGTCTCTTATGGTTTGACTCCCACTCTGGTTTCTTCTTGTTTCATTTTTCCCCCTCTTCCCTTATGATGCTCTGTCTTGTAGTATGTGAATGTCTTTAGGTAAACATCTCAATTTGCCACTGTTCATGTGGGGCCCCATTGCATACTTAGTGATGGTGGCGGGCTTTTCAGTCAGCAACCTTCATTCTACAGACTATCCTGAGATTCCTATGTGGTTAAAGCGGCTTGTTGACAGAATGGCTCTCCTAAAAGATTTCCAGGCCCAATCATCTACATATTGTTCTCTGGGGCTCAACTTAGTGGTCATGTAGGATTTTGGTTAAATTCAAGAATTAAGGTAAAAGTAGACCCTGCTGGCAGGCAGTTCTGGAGTCTCCAACTAGTGAAGTCCTGCTGAATTATAATCAAAGGAAGAGGTGTGGGAAAGAAGCCATTTACGGGGTCACCATATGAGATCCTCTAGATTCAGTCCTTCCAGCAACTTAGATCAAAGACATCTACTTGGACTATATTAGCTTCCCTATAGAAATGTTGCCCCTGAAATGAAATTTAATATTGTGCCCTTGACTTTATAAAGAAAAAATGTTGGATGAAAAAAATTTATTGATCAATGTCTATAAAAATACATGGGATACATTTGTTTATCTTGAGACCAGAGAAAAAGTCTGACTCTTTTGAACTGGTGTGCTTCTTTTTCATCACACAGTGAGAATTTCCTCACCTACAATGTTTACTTTTTTACCTTGGTTATCAGAATATTAAAGTTAACTGAAAATTAACCCATGGCTCCTTCCTTGCACAATTACTCTCTTCTTTCTGTATATGGTTTCTTTCTCATCTCTCTTTCACCTTTACCAGTTTTCTATATGAATGCAGATGAATTTACTGGTAACCAATTTCAATGTCTTTTTGAAAATATATGCTTCAAAGGGTGTAAATAAATCATTAATCATAAAACATAGCCATATTCATATATGCCAAATAACCTTTAAAAAAAAGATTTTATTTATTTATTCATTTGAGAAAGAGAATGTGTGAGCCTGGGGGGCGGGGGTTCCAGAAGGAGAGGGAGAGAGAGAATCCTAAGCAGGCTCTGTGCTGACCATGGAACTCCATGTGGGGCCCTGAGGTCATAACCTGAGCTGAAATCAAGAGTCAGCAGCTTAACCGAGTCACCCAGGTGCCCCATAATATGCCAAATAACTTTTAAAGATTCTATGATTCTTTGTCCTACTCTTACTCTAAGAAAAATTATAGAAAAATCTTGTGTTGTAAAATATAGATTTTTCTTAAGGAAATAAAGAGATGTGCAAATATCACCAGATATATTCTGTAACTGCTGTTTGTAATAGGAGAATAAGGAGATACCTATCTGTATTCATAAAAACCAGTAGCTATTTGTTAAATAAATTAACATGTACCCATGCAGTGGGATAGTATGCAGTCATTTGAAAAGATGCTTTTGTACAAGTATATTTGTTAGATGAAAGTTGTTAGAATATTGTAATTCAAAACAATATAGTGTTAGATTTTTTTTTTTTTTTGGAGGGCACACAAAAAAATCTGCAGCTATATACACCAAAGAATCAACAATAATTGCCTCTGGGCAGTTAGAATTACATTTAACATGTGTTTTATTTTTGCCTATTTATTTTTTGTTTCTTTACTTTTTCTATAATAAACTTTAATTACTTTACAGTAAAAGCGAACAGATTTCAAATTGAAAAGAACCAGCCAGTGGCTTGGCATCTTTTATCATGAGTGTCTGAAATGGCAAAGGAGCAGGGACTGTGAAGTCCTTGGTCTAGACCAGTCTGTCAGCAAGATGGAGCAGAGAGAGGAACTTCAAAGAGTGGCTTACAGATGAGTCAGGGCGCTTTGATCTTCAGTTAGCACTCCCCAGAGCCACCATTTAACTTCTCTTTGTTAGTGTCTGTTGATAAGAAGACAGGATCAGAGATCCACCTGCTCTGTAAGGTAGCTTTGATTTAGCAGAGGTGAAAATCAAAGGATTTTTATTAATTTGATCCATGAAGTCTTATGACCAATGTTGATAGACATTTCTGAGAGATTTTCAGAGAAGGGCGTAACATAATTCAGTTGATGTCTGTAAGATAACCCTTTTTAAAGGTAGAGATATTTATGAATTTAGCATAAATGGGTTCAGAACTTAATAGTATCTGAAAAAAGAAAACCCCAAACCCATTCTTGATGCCGGCCAGCATTGCAGGGGGGACCAACGTTGCCCTGTTATAAGCCAGTCCTGCTATAAGCTAGTTCATTTATAAGCTAGTTCTCCAAAGTTATCCGGTGAAGTCTTTTATTCTTTATAAAGTTTCTTCTGATTCTTTTAAAGCATGGGGATTTTATAAATTTCTGGCTTTCACTTCTCCCTATGACAATTTGTACTGAAACCTGAGGTTTCCATTTCCAGTGCAGAGTCACTTTTAAGAAGCAGGTCTCTTGTCATTTTCCAGAAATGGCAGCTAACCCTGACTCAATCTTCAGGAACACTTAAAAGGTACCATTTGCCCCACAATATGCTGCAAAATAAAACACTGGGCTGGGGGCTGGTGGGTCTAACTGATGTGTACAATGTGAAAATGAAACTAGCCATTTGGAGAACTGCTCTATTCATGTGAAAATTGAGAGAAATGTGCTCTTCCAGCTTGTGAGGTACCATCGGTCTGTGGCTTTATGTCGCTGTAAATCAGAGATTTAGATGTAATGGTCTCTGCAGCAAAAGCCTCACTTGGAGAGAACCTCTCACTATCTGTTCCCAATATGGCCATTAAAGTCCACCTTCTATGGCAGTTTATATTACTGTGCCTGATCCTCTGCTAGGTAGTCAGAGGCCCGAAGAGACTGTGTCTTAGATTTTGTTCCTTATATTGCCTAGCGTAATGCTTTTCACCCTGTTTGTATATAGTACATGTTGATTAAAAATGACTCTATTAATATTTTCTTCTCTTTAAGGTCATGAATAAATACTATCAGCTAAAAGGATCATTGGTTCAGGGTGCCTGGGTGGCTCAGAGAGTTAAGCCTCTGCCTTCGGCTCATGTCATGATCTCAGGGTCCTGGGATCGAATCCCACATCAGGCTGAGCAGAGAGCCTGCTTCCCCCTCTTTCTCTGCCTGCCTCTCTCCCTATTTGTGATCTCTCTCTCTCTCTTTCTGTCAAATAAATAAATAAATAAATAAATCTTTAAAAAAAAGAATCATTGGTTCAAAATTTTTTTCAATATAGATTTTATTTATTTATTTGAGAGAGAGAAAGAGAGGAGAAAGAATGAACAGGAAGGAAGGGCAGTAGCAGAGAGAAAAGTAGACTCCCTGTTGAGTGGGGACACCATGTGGGGCTCCATCTCAGGACTCCGAGATCATGACCTGGACAGAAGGCAAATGCTTAACTGACTGGGCCACCTAGGTGCCCTTACCGGTTCAAAATCTTGAGAAATGAAAGTCTATATACATTGAACAAATGCCACTTCCTTGAGATAGCTTCTATTAGTCTACACTGTAATCTGTGGTAGATGCCCTCAAATAAGAAGTCCAGACTAAATATGGAGATCCCTTGTTCCTGATTGGTCTAGGAAAAGTCATGTGACTATACCTTTCAGTGGGATACAAGGAAAGCCAGTAAGTGGTTTTTTGAAGGAGGAAATTATTTCACATTTTAAAGAAGGCGGTACAGTAAGAGATGGCTCATTCTATTCTTTGGACATTCTATCTAGATGTGATAGTTGGTATTCTTGCAGTTAACCTGGGGCCATGTGGAGCCAGCCTGAGGGCAAAGGCAGCACGATGATCGCAGGCAGGTGACCATAAACTAGGCCTTTGATACTCTATGGAGTCACTGCAGCAAACAAGCTTGCAGACTGCAGTCTCATAGCAAGTGTTACCCTGTGATATCTTGTGTTACCGTATTGTTTAAGCATATTTGTGAAATTATTTTTTGTTATCTGTAGTTGAATGCACCCTAATACAATGACCATTTAACCTCAATGAATTTAGGGGAATATATATATATATTCTAAGCACATACAAGGATGACTAATGAAAGACTGCCTTTCAGAACTTGTGGTTGAAGAAATAATACCCTTTAAAAGAAATGAGGCAGTTTGGGGGCACCTGGGTGGCATAGTAGGTTAAGTGTCTGACTCCTGATTTTGGCGCAGGTTATGATATCAGGGTCCTGAAGTCTGGCCCAGAGTTTGGCTCTATGCTGGGTGTGGCGCCTGTTTAAGATTCTCTGTCTCTCTCCCTCTGCCCCTCCCACACTTCTGTCTCTTCGCCTCTCTCTCAAAAAAAGAGGCAATTTATTAAAGAGGTCTGCATATTTCTGAAAACCATCCATTTTTTAAAATTTTATTTTTTTAAGATTTTATTTATTTGAGAGAGGAAGAGAGAGAGAGAGAGAGAAAGAGAGAGAGAGAGCACGAGCATGAGTGGGGTGAGGGGCAGAGGGAGAAACAGGCTCCCCGCTAAGCAGGGACCCTGATTCCAGACTTTATTCCAGGACTGCAGGATCATGACCTGAGCCAAAGGCAGATGCTTAACGGGCTGAGGCACCCAGGTGCCCCTCGTTATTTTTAAAAAAATCAATTTGTTATTTCAACGCAGATGTTTAGGTTTGCTTATCCACCTGGATGCTGGAGTGTGTGTGTGTGTGTGTGGGGGGGGGGAAGATTTGAAAGGTTGAAACCAGAGTTAGGGTCTGGTAAGATAAGTGAAATAGAGGGAAAAGTGGATTAAGGAACTGACCCATGTGTCATGAGATAATTTATTATGGTAGGCAGGCTGGAGTAAAGAGTAAGTGAGTCCAGATGGGCTGAAGAACTGGTGAAGGCTCAGCATCAGTGGGTTTGGATGACGATGGGTAGTAATAGTGGTAAAAAGGAGTTTGAATGATATAAGCAGAGCATATAAGTTATCATCACTCTTGAAACAAGCTCAAAAATATGGCTAAAACATATTTATTTATTCATTCATACAACTATTTCTAGTGGCTTACTATTAGATCCTAGAGGATCCATTCTCACATTTTTAATAGTTAAATCAGAGACCACTGGCTAGTAAAATATTAGAAAATTTTATTTGTATATCATGATTGTGATTCTAAAAGAGAAATTTTTGAAGAGGTATTCCAAGCCAAATCTTCCTTGGTTCCTCATGATGGCTACCCCATTCTAAAAAGAAATGTCTCATATGATATTAATGAATGAATAAATCCTTGGTTTTATTTTATTTTAGGATTTATTTTACTTTTTATTAGAATTTATTTTATTCTTTAATTTATTATTAAGGATTTATTTATTTTACTTTTTAATGTAATAGAGTCATCAGTGTCTCATGCCAAAAATAAAAATCCTAAATCGGTTTGATTTTTATGTCAGATCCAAGACATAGATATTCATATTTTTCCATTTATAACACTCATTCTTAGGGGACTGAAACTAATCGTAAAGTTGGGGACGTGTTACTTGTTATGGAGAATTGATCCTTGATCTCACTGCCAGGAGATGAAAACAAAGGTCTGGATATTCATACCTTGACCTTAAGATGTTTCCAGCTAATAATGGAGAGGGTGAGTTATAATTTTTTCTCTACTATCAGTTTACTCTTGTCTCTATTTTAATAGTAGATCTTCTTAATATTTACTTTGGTCAAGAGACTGCTGTCAAGTTGGTGTGATGATACTAACTTTTTTTTAATAGAAGACTTTATTTATTAGAGAGAGAATGAGAAGCAGGGCGTAGAGGGAGAGCTAGGAAAGGGAAAAGCAGGCTTCCTGCTGAGTGGGGAGCCTGATGCAGGGCTTGATCCTGGGACCCCCAAGATCACAACCTGGGCCAAAGGCAACTGCTTAACCAACTGAACCACCCAGGTATTCCAGAATATAACTTTAAAAAATATATATGTATTATTTATTTATTTGACAGAGAGAAACACAGCTAGAAAGGGAACACAAGCGGGGGGAGTGAGAGAGGGAGAAGCAGGTTTCCTGATGAGCAGGGAATCCAATGCAGGGGCTCGATGCGGGGGTGGGGTGGGGGGGGGGTGGGCTCGATGCGGGGGCTTGATGTAGGAGCTCGATGCAGGGGCTCGATGCAGGGGCTGGATCCCGGGACTCCGGGATCATGACCTGAGTCGAAGGCAGTTGCTTAACGACTGAGCCACCCAGGCGACCCCAGAATATAACTTTTAAAACCCAGGACTTTACCAGTGCATGTGTTGATTATAAAGTATCTACATCTCTTATGTAAAATATTCCAAAAGACTGCATCATGTTCAAATATACGGCGGCAGTGTAAAGTGTGTGTGTTTAAGGTGTTGGTTGGAAATGAAAAATGATAGTTTTAAAAAATGTACAAATAAAGTATAGGAAGTTTTTATTAGAATTATGTTATTGATGCTGTTAATTGAACTCACAACACTAATTTTTAAGTAGGTAGTTTTCCTACAGAAATGGTATTTTTATTTTTACCTAGCAGTGGATTTTCAGATTCCACAGGAACTGAGAAATATTCCAAATTACTGATGACAAGAAATGCATCAAAAGCAAAAATATTTCTAAAGAAAAATAATAATTCTAAATCTTGTATATTTTGTGTTTTCTCTTTATAACAGTCTGTTCCAGGTATCTGTTCCAGGTATCTCCAGAGTAATTTTTGATCTTTTCCTTTGACAGAATTTTCAAATCCACTGCTACAACAGCAACAGTAAAAAGATGGTGTGATTTCAAAGGTATTGTGGAAACTTTAACTTATGTAGTGTTTTTCTCTCCTGGAAATGTGATGCCACAAATGCCCTTAACTGCACCTCTTTCCCCGCTTTTTCTGCTTGAACAAATTGTACCCATGTTTCAAAACCAGTTTAAGTTTTCCCTTTTCAGAGTTCCTTAATCCTTTCTGCTGAAAGGACGATCTGGAGAGTTTGCGTCTGCATTCTCACTGATACTGTCCACATGGGGGTGAATACTGGCTCTTGGGTAGATGAGGGTGAAAAAAGTCCAAGATATTACAAAGGTTTGTGACCCTCCAAAGCCCAACTCTGGCCAACAGAATTTTATTATTAAGTATTTAATTTCATGGGATAGAAGGGAATTAGGAATTAGAAAGAAAGATATTGAAAAGGGCTCTTTAAGGGTGATAATGAACAAAAGTTTGAGAAAGATTGTTCTACATTAAAAAGTATGTAACACATACTCTGTGCTTTGTTATCGATACAACCTGTAGAGTTCCAGTAGGTTTGAAACATTTGTGTGTGTGTGCACCACTGCACTCCTTATTGTTTATGGTAGTCTATAAGCTCTTTCAAGGCACGGTCCATGATTTATTCATGGTTGTATTCCCTGTATGTGGCATATTTTCTGTACGGTCTCAAAAATTCTTGAACTTGACTTTAACTCAAACTCTGTATCTTAAAAATCCTCAATGTTTGGCTGTCCCCCTTTCCTCAGAGTAGTTATCTAAATAAATGGTCTTAGGTTGAGAAAGGATTAGGAAACATTACTATATATCTTTGCTGTGGTGTTGGAGGGTTCTTGCTTATGGGGTTTAAGACCCAGTCAGTGAGTTCCCAATATGAAAATTGGCTCGTGTGTGGAAACTGGGCAATGGATTCTGATTTTTAATTGGAGCAGCTGCCCTCAGCTTTCTGATCACTCCTCCTTGGCTTTGATTATATAAATCTGTGATGTTCAACATGGTAGCCACATATGGTTTTTACATTTTAATGAATTTAAATTAAAGAAACAGTTACATTCTGCAGTTGTGCTTGCACATTCCCAAGATTGCCCATTTCTAGCATCTCTTATTTTGAGAATCTTTCCATTAAATTACTTGCAAAAAGTGAAATCTTGAGCTTAAAAACTGAGATTTGAAAAACAAAACAAAAGCAAAACATACAAAAAACTGAGATTTCCCTGTTCATTCTCAACTAAATTCATAACTTTCAGAAGAAAAAGGAAAAATGTCTGCCCTCTGCCGAAACAGAGTTTTCCCTCTGGCAGCAAAGCTGCTGGTTTTTAACCACTGAGCTTGGGGAAGGTAGGGAGCTGTTCCAGGCGAGGGTCTCCTGCCACAGACTCCTACCATTCTAGCAATTTTTCAAGTGTAAATACATCTCTTTTTTAAAAATTATTATTTCTTTGAAAAAAATTTATTTTTTTAATTTAAATTTAATTATTTAAATTTCTTTCAAACTAAATTTATTTGAGTTAGAGAGAGAAAGCACAAGCAGGCAGGATGACAGAAATGGAGAAAGAAGCAGACTCCATGCTAAACAGGGAACCAATGTGGGGTTCTATCCCAGGACCCTGGGATCATGACCTGAGCTGAAGGTAGATGCTCAACTGACTGAGCCACCCAGGTACTCCTCAAATGTAAATAATTTTCAATTTTTTGTCTGTCTTTGGCAATATCCAATGCCCTAAATTAATTGTCTTAGACTTTTCCCTCAAGTCTTAAATTATTCTTTGGGGAGAGAAATCACTGACCTCTTGATGCTTCCCAAGTCAGAAGTCTCTCCAAGGATTTGGTTTTAGTTGGTATATCCATAAACATGTGGTTCAGTCTCAGTACAGATGAACTAAAAATGCCATTATACTAATGTCTATTACATATATAAAGTAAAATCATATCACTTTTCTGGCAAAACCTTTTAAAACTTACCTACTTACTTTTCGTAGCATAAAATACCACATTCTTTCAATAATCTACCAGGCTCCACAAATCTGCTTCCTCCTCATCTCCGTTTGTTTGGACCATATTATCTATGAATATGTTTATTGTTCCCTCTGCCTCAGCCACACTAGTTTCCTTGCTGTTTTTCCAAATGCCAAGTACAGCTGCTGTCAGGGGTTTTGTTTTTGCTGTTGTTTTCCCCTCACTTAGTGCACTTTTGTCTGGAACATCCTCCCTGAGACATCTATACGGCTCAGTCTCTTACTTCTCATCAATGAGTCTTTTCCTGACCACATAATATAAAAGATCAACCACCCTCTTGCCCAGCACTCCCTAGCTTTGTTCCTTTATAGCTCTTATTACATTTGGCAAAGTAGATATTCTTGGATTGTCTATGCTACTCTAATGTCACCTTTTTAAAAATAAAGCTTTGTAAAAATAGCTTTATTGAGGTATAATTGACATATCATAAATTGTATAAATTTAAAGCATACTGTATACAGATTTGTAGATATATCAGTGAAACTTCTACCATAATCCAAATAATAGACATATCCTTAAGTCCTGAAATTTCCAGCATACCTCTGTGATTCTTCCCTTCAATTGGATCCCTTCTCTGGACAACCACTCATCTACTCTCTAATAGTCCACTGGCATTTTCTAGAATTTTATTAAAATGGAATCACACAACATGCATTCTGTTTTGACCTAACTTCTTTCTCTTCATATAAATACTTTGTGATTCATCTATGTTGTGTATATCAATAGTTCATTCTTTTTTGTCTTAGTTCATGCTGATACACAAAATACCACAGACTAGGTAGGTTATAAACTATAGAAATTTACTTCTCCCAGTTCTGGAGGCTGTAAGTCAGCTGTAAGTCCGAGATCAGGGTGTCAGCATCAGTAGGTTCTGGTGAGAACCCCCTTCCAGGTTAGATTGCCAACTTTGTGTTGTGCCTTCATTGGTGGAAGGGGTTAGGGAGCCCTGTGGGCTCTCTTTACCAAGAGCACTATTCCCACTTATGAGGGCTCCACCCTCATGACCTTAGCACTCCCAAGGGCCGGACCTCTTAATACCCTTACACTGTGTATGAGGACTTTAACGAATGGTGGGGGAGGGGAGCGCACACACTCAGATCATGGGGCTTTTATTGCTGAAAGGTGGTCTCTTATATGGATCAAGACTGGATTTTTCACTTTCGTATAAAATTTAGGATCAACTTGTCAATTTCTACCCAAAAAATTCTACTAGGATTTTGA
This sequence comes from Spilogale gracilis, assembly GCA_004023965.1. NCBI lineage: Eukaryota > Metazoa > Chordata > Mammalia > Carnivora > Mephitidae > Spilogale > Spilogale gracilis. Next base: position 18,315 of record PITA01028319.1, read on the forward strand.
TAGGGACCATGTTTATTCTATAGATCAATTTGGGGAAAACTGCATTCTTTACAATATTGAGACTTCTAATCTATAAACATGAAATATCTCCTCATTTATTTAGCTCTTCAATTTTTATCAATAATGTTTTATAGTTTTCAGTGTACAAGTTTTGCTGTTCTTTAGTCATCTTTACTATTTTGTTTTTGATGCTGTTGAAAATATAACTTTCTTAGTTTCATTTTTGGCTTTTCTTTTGAACTTGTCCTCCAACCTTGCTAAACTTGTTTAATTCTAGTTCTCTCTCCTTAGCCCCCATCTCCTGGGAATTGTCTCTATATAGGATCATATTATCTGCAAATTAAGTACCCACATCCTTGTCCAGTGTGGGGACTTAATTTCTTTCTTCCTTATTTTTTTTCCTTGTTTACCTATGGCACTGGTTAGAATAACCAGAATAATGTTGAAGAAAAGTGACAAAAGCAAATATTCTTGCCTTGTTTCCAATCTTAGGATGAAAGCATGGTCTTTACCAGAATGTTTACTGTAGTTTTGATGTCCTTCATCATGCTCCCTTCTATTCCTATGTGGAAATATTTTTTCTTCATCACAAATGCTGGATTTTGCCAAATACTTTTTCTGCACCTGCAAAATAGTCACTCTGTGATAGCAGAAGAGAGCAGCGGCTGATTTAGATGGAAGCCCTTTGACAGAAGTTGGTACAGTAGGCACACAGACGCCACTTGGTAGAGCAACAAATATTTCCACAACAGAAGGATTCAAGGGCAGAGGTGGAACCAGAAACAAAACATCTTCTTTTTTTTTTTTTTTTTTTTTTTGGATGATACGTAACTATCTTTTTTTAAATTTTTTTTTTATTGTTACTAAATTTTTTTTTCCAGTGTTCCAAGATTCATTCCCCATTCCCCACACCCAGTGCTCCATGCTTTAGGTGTCCCCAGTACCCACCACCAGGCTCTCCCATCCCTCCACCCCCCTCCCTCCAAGTCCCTCAGTTTGTTTCTCTGTCCAAAGTCTCTGTTGTTTCATTTCCCTCCCTAGATTACCCTAGTTCCCATTTACTTTCCTTCTCCCACTGTCCTCCAGGTTACCCCTCATGCACAGCAAGTAAGTGAAACCATGTGATACTTGACTTTCTCTTCTTGGCTTATTTCACTCAGCATAATCTCTTCCAGTCCAGTCCATGTTGCTACAAAAGTTGGATATTCATCCTTTCTGATGGAGGCATAGTATTCCATTGTATATATGTA
>PITA01028320.1:0-19556 GCA_004023965.1 Spilogale gracilis
TTTTTCTAATAAAAAACATTTAAAATGTTTTAAAAATGACTTAAATGCAATATTTTATAATTTTAGCTGTGCTATATTTTGATAAGTGAAAATTATCAGGAGAAAACATTAACTTCTATATTCCTCTACTGGAATTGCTATTAGTGACTTTTTTGTACTGTCAAAAAAAAAAATAGAAAAAAAACAAAATGAAACAGTAGACTCACTCTCATTTAACAGAGTTAACTTCAACTTACCACAGTCACCACCACAAAATTTCTCATTTAACTAAATTCATATGTGTAAATATTTAGCACTCAAAACAAAAGAGGCTCAATCTAGTAATCATTACAAAACAGTTTTTTTTATTAGAAGTATAAATTCCAGGGGGATTTAAAGAATCCAGAAACTTCTAACTCTGCTATTTTATGATATTTTATGACCTCAGGCTACATGATTAACCTTCTTAGGTCTATATTTCTCTCAAGTTTAAAAAAAAGTGGTTTTGGTTTTTGATCCTAAAAAACCATATGCATATTAAAATGTTGTAAATAAAATGATATTTTAAAGGGATTAATAAACAAGTACCTTTTAGGAAGCCAAGTTAAAATGATGTTCTAAGAATAAGAATTACTTTCTATTATGAATAATCACTTTAATTTCTACCCAGCCTTTCTACTAACCTATGTGGTTGGTAGAATTTTGTAGTACAGTTTTGAGGTCATTGGTCCTTTTATTTAAATATCTGAAGTGCACCAGTAATTACTGTCTTTCAGTATACCAAATCATATAATTTTGGAATTGGAAAAGACCTCAGAAATTATTAAAAAAGCTTTTTCTTAGACATTAGAATAAAAGGAGACCTAAAGAAGTTAAATGACTTGCCAAGGCAGCTTGTTGCATAATGAAAACTGAAAAGTAAAGATTTTAAGTGATCACCTCGGTCCTGTAGATCAAATTAAATGTTGTCAAAAATGAGACATTAAGTTATTTAACATTGACTCAAACTAGTCTTAGATATTTGTTTCACTATTTGTGCATTGGTTAGGTGGTTGTAACTTAAAGGACTGACTTCACATGTTTGTGTATGTATGAAAAAAATGTTGGTTTGATGATGGTATCACATTTAAGTATTTTTTTCTATGATAGTTTATCACTGGGTAGCTCCTAGACCTAATAAAATTAAATCCTCATTTAGCTTTTATTTTTCCCACTTTATGAAATGTTCAAACCATTTCAAAATAGCCAACTATATATATTGACTCAAAAATATGCTTAGAATCTGTCTTTACAATAAAGTAAACTATTCCTGTTCTACATATACACATCTACACATACAGTTCACCTATGTAATTTGCATATGCAAGGAACCAGAATTTTATATTCTTTTCAGATTTGAGGAAAATTGAATTTTTTAAAATTATAAAAATGCTTCTTATTTTTATCAAGTTAGACAATTATCAAATTTTTTTAATTTCCATGAAGATGGTGGGGAAAGAGTAACTTGCACCTAATGACATCATAAACATGAATCAAAGCATTTTATTTGCTGCTTGATAATGCTGCCTGTTTTTTACCTCATGTCTAGTAATCTTAGTTATAAAATATATTATGTCCACAAACCAAGTATGTTTTTATGTATTTTGTCTTCATTTATCTAAAATCAACAAAATTAATGTCTCTTTGATATCATTTACTTATAATTTAAGAATTAATTATGAATATTTTCCTAAATGAAATTACTCTGGAACCTATTTATATTTAGGCTAAAATTATATTCTGCTTTTTAAAGAAAGTTTGCCACCACTTTTTTTTTTTAAAGTTTTGCCACCATAAAAATAAGACATGAAAAATACCAACCATATTTAATTTTCAAATAAAATAGTTAAGCATGTATTTATATGATTATTAATATAATTATTGATGTCATTATCATACGCTAAAGAATAATTTTTATCTGTTAGTTTACAATTTTTTTCATCTTTCTTGGTTTTCAGTCAAGTGTATAAGGAATCTAACATGATGCTAATAGCTGTTTGGATACCTTTATTCACTTGAGTTGGAATTTGTTAAAATTTTCTGGAAAATTTTCTGGAGATGAGGAGAAAGAGTATAACTCCCTGATAGACTCTAATCATAATTAAAAAAAGCTTATGTATTTTGAAACTTTTGTCCATAGATGTTAAACATTGTGATTTCTTAAAAGGTAATTTAAAAAATTGAGCATCTACTCTATACAAATTAAATTTCAGTGATTAAATCTTATAATTACTGGAGAGATGTGGTGGGGCTGGGCAGTGTATTTTATAACCTATTATTTTATAAGTATAAAAACTACGATTGTGTGTAATATGGTCATCATTGGCTCTGACAGCAGTTGAAGACTAAAGAGGATCCAGCAGAGATACATTGAAATTACTCAAGTGTTGTGAATTCATGAAGCCTCTCATGATGCTATTTTCTATCCTTGCACTATTAAAAACTGATCATCCCCACAGGAAAAAGTTGGAAATATCCCTAGAGCTTTTTTCCCCTCTCAGGCTTATTTTAATAGCTTTACAGGCACCTAATAAAATTTTTATTTATTCACTGTCTTTAATTATATTCAGGTCTTAAATTGTCTTTTAAACCATCTCTAAGGATAGTTGCCAAGGTGCCAGTCTGCACAAATAATAATCCTGTACTTACTGCTTTGGGGAGAAGAAAATATTGTTTGTATTAAGCAAACTTGTCAAACAGATTAAAAATGATCTAATTATGTGAGAAACTGTTAGTCTGCAATATATGTTAAAAAATCTTGATCTTTGACATAATCTGCCCTTGATTCGTTAGTATCAGTAAAGCAGGGCTATTACCACTGATACTTGGAATGCATTTTTACTTTTTTTTTTTTTTTATATCATTTAGTCTTTTGTTATATACATTGAGGGTACTTGTAAGTACATGTTGACTTTTTTTTTTTTCTTATGTAATGACACCATGGTAAGATTATACAGTTTAGGAGAAAGATTATATCTATTCCAAACATAACATTCCTTTTTTTTTTTTTAAAGATTTTTATTATTTATTTGATAGAGAGATAGATCACAAGTAGGCAGAGAGCCAGGCAGAGAGAGGAGGAAGCAGGCTCCCTGCTGAGCAGAGAGCCCAATTGGGCCTTGATCCCAGGACCCTGAGATCATGACCTGAGCTGAAGGCAGAGGCTTTAACCCACTGAGCCACCCAGGCACCCCCAAACATAACATTTCTATTCCAAGTGAATAAAATCCCTTGCTTCTTTTAGCATATTTCTTTCTTTCTTTCTTTCTTTCTTTCTTTCTTTCTTTCTTTCTTTCTTTCTTTCTTTCTTTCTTTCTTTCTTTCTTTTTTTAAGATTTTATTTATTTATTTGACAGAGAGAAACACAACCAAAGAGGGAATATAAGCAGGAGGAGTGAGAGAGGGAGAAGCAGGCCTCCCTCTGAGCAGGGAGCCCCATGTGGTCCTGATCCCGGGTCTCCGGGATCATGACCTGAGCCAAAGGCAGTCGCTCAACCAACTGAGCCACCCAGGCGCCCCTAGGGTATTTACTTCTTAAAGAAATTGTTCACTATCTCTGCGAAAGGACAACTTCTTTAGCCTTTTTGAGCCTCATTTTCTTATGTGGAATCTGTGGAAGATGGATCATAGAGCTTTAGTGAAGGTTAAATAATATCAGGTATTCACAAGGAAAGTTTCCCCCCCCCATCCCCATCTCTGAATATTTTATTTGGCTCCATATTCCCATTTTCCACCTATTTTAAGAATATTTTGTTGACTTAGTTGCATGTATATATTTGTCAGCAGCCTTAAGTATTCTGGGAAAAATATACCTGTATATAAATACAAATTAGTTGTGGGTGTAAAGTCTTGCTTTAATTTTTTCATCATGTAAAATATGTGGAGTGTTTCAAAATATGGAATCATGTAGTATAGTTATTTATGGCTCATAACAATTAACTTTTCAGGGTGGTTTTTTCTTTACATAAAAATCAGCTGTTTCAGAAAAGTTAGCCTTTTGACTAATTCAGTTATATAAGTAAAATGACAGATACAACATTACACCTCAACACAAACGTATAATAATCATTAAATGATGTTTTGCTAGACTTCAAAAATAAGAATTCTTAGATACCTATTACTTTGTAACTGGAAAGCTTTTTTTCGCCTCCACTACTAACCTATTAATTTTTCTAGAGATTTATATAAGACTCTTGAGATTTACTAGGTTCCACGCACTATGCCAAGGACCTTGTATATAATATGTTATGAAATGATATAAATGAATATAAATGAATATAAATTAATATAATATAATAATTTTCACAATAACCTGAGATTGGTAACTATTATTATCCTGACATATAAAACTGAGGCACAAATAAGTTAATAGATTCCCCCAAGATTACCCAGTGACTGAGTGTTTGAGCTAAGATCTGAACCTAGCCATCTGATTTCAGAATCTATACTTCTAACCTATATTCTACATCATCTCTATTACTTCTAGTATGTACTTCATATATGGAGACAGGTGGGCTACCCCATGCATTGAATGGTTACTTTAGTAGTTATTACTGAATAATGACAGATTGTTTTCTTGATCCCTGGAAGATAGATTGACATCTGACTAATACTGCTATGTGAATTCTATGGTCATATAAAAAAAAGTGGGAATTTTTTTTCTTTTCTGCAATGGCAGTAATCCAGAAGCTGGTGGCAACTCACCATGCTAATGTCACTGATCTGCTTCTCTATCCACTTTAATGAATTCATTTGGGCAAACACATTTTCACCACAATGCTGATATTTCTCTATTATAATGCATTCTTAAAAGGGAATTCACCACCACCATAAAGAAGTGCTGTGGAGCTTAATTTCAATGTGTCAAAAATTTGACTTGGAATATTGGTGAATGGATCCTGAAGTCTGAATTGAACTCTGGCTCATTTGTCATCTACTGTAAAGATTTATTTGTTCTTATGCATATGTTCTAAAATCTAGCCTGTGGCTTTAATTTTGGCAGTGACTGTTTAGCATTCCACTTAATTTTCTTTCTAAGACAACCATTGAAAATGATGAAGACAAGGAAGATCAGGGTGTCTATAGACTGGAAATTTGTTACTGTTTTTTCAGGTATTTTATGATTTTTTTTTCCTTCTAAGTTGAAATAAAAAATTTTTAAATGGGTTTTTAGGTCTATGTAATTTCTGTGTGTCAGTGAGCATTCCATTAGTATTAAAAATGTAGTAGATGAGTGTTTCCACATTTAGGTATTTCTTTATTATTCTGTTAAGTGACTATATGATATTGCATGCTGTCCTGAGGTCGAAGGAAAAAAATATTTTAAAAGAGGAGCTGAAAAAAATGTAGATATACAGATCAGCTGTATCCACGGCAACAGCATAACACCCATAGAAAAGGCAGTGAGAGTGTGGTGGCTGGATAGTTAGCTGCGTGGGGGAAGGGAAAGGAAAGTTTCAAACCAGGACTATAGTGGGCTTTTAAAATGTGTTGGGTGTAGCCATTAATAAACCTGATCACTGTATTTTTAGCCTTTTTCAGTCTCTTAAACATCATATTTGTGATTTTAATAAGAAGAATAGTTAGAAAATTTAGATGTGGTTTAAAGTCAGTTAATATGCACTTAAAGTTTATGCGCTCTTGGATATACACTATGGGAAATTAAAAGCAATTACTGAGAAAGAAAATTCTGTATGATTCATCAATGACATATATTTGTGAAGAACTGAAATAGGTGTCTGTAAAATAACTTTCAAATTTAAAAATGCATGATTTTTATTTTATAATTGTTTTTATTTTTGGAATATGAATGTACAAGTATACATATATATCTATATAATATTTTTCATATACATATGTAAAAGCACTGCTACATTCTTTCAGAAATTTCTTTCACTTTCTCATATATTTTAGCTACTGTAGGAGATAAATGTGAACATTATTAGTACTAGAACAAATCCTTTCTAATAAACTGAAATCCTGAGTTTTTTAGTGTTATACTTTTTGAAAAACAAATCTAAGCTAAATTGTTAAGCATTATATCAAGCTCCAATGAAAAAAAATTAGAAGTTGTTAAAATATACCTCTGAGCCCAATTCTGCCTTACTCCTAACAGAGGAATCATCCCAGTTTAGCATTTTGTCTTCTACTTATTCCTAGAGGGCTTTGAGATTTATCCCAAGGTAAATGTTCAAAAGATAAAGTGATTAATTCTCCCACTATTCTGAATAGTAAGATATTTTCTGACCCTTGTAGTTGTACTGATCTGAGATGTAGTGTTTACTCTGGGTTCTGTTACCTTTTTTTAAAGCCTTTTTTGTTTTAAGATTTTATTTATTTATTTGACAGAGAGAGAGAGAGATCACAAGTAGGCAGAGAGACAGGCAGAGAGAGAGGAGGACGCAGGCTCCCTGGTGAGCAGAGAGCCTGATGGGGGCCTTGATCCCGGACCCTGAGATCATGACCTGAGCCGATGGCAGAGGCTTTAACCCACTGAGCCACCCAGGTGCCCTCTGTTACTTTTTATTTTCCTGTTCTTTCTCACTTCCCTCTCTCCTTTCCCCCCTTGCCCCTACCACCTTCTAATGATGCTTGATTTCATTATAAAATGGATTTATGAAATTCAACCATCACCTGTGAATTTCTTTCCAAATGATGTATCTCCTTAAAATTAGGAGTATTTTCCTGATATTTAATCATACTTTAATCCCACATATGCATTGTTTCTTGTAGCTGTTAAAATGTAATAAATTTATTTAACATTCTTTTCTAACAAATGTAATATATTATTCTGTTTTTATGATATCTAGTACATGGTCTCTAAGTTCTTTACTTGATGAACTCTTTTGTTAATCAAAGTGATATGCCAAGCATTAAAAAAAAAATGTTGAAGAAAGATATTATAGTTGGAATGAGGGTGTTTGTGTGAAGTACCTCTAGAGTCTCAACTAGAACTTTTGTGAATTTTTGTCCTTTTTATATCCTTAGTGCACAGAAAAGCACCTCAGACAAAGCAGCTCATTATTCCCTTAGGTGTAGGGGTCTTTGAGGGATTTATATGGAAGAAAGCTTTCAAAACATGGTTCTACGTTCTTTTAGCCAGTGATCCTGAATTTCTATCTTATTAATGTAGCTGATGTTACATGTATTAACATTGGGAGGAGTTATTTGGAGGCATACGAATAATTGGGAGCCATACAAATATTTGGACTGGTGTAGTAGTAAAAATCCTGATAGAGTCAAGAAGGTGTTTCAAGCTAGTAAGTGTCTGGATATTTTTCACTTGTTAACTAGTGAAAAACTCTTGAGATTGCAGTTGACTGTAGAGATCGATGATGCAATTTAGGCATTCTAGGAATGGCCTTGGAAGCAGTCCAAAGGCTACTGTTTGTGGAGTTGGGGCTGTGAAAGAAGCCTGGATCATCATCATGCACCACAGCCATCTCAGTTTAATGGTTTCCTTGCATCTGGGAAATGTTAGGTGATCAATATATAATTTGTCCTCTAAAATATGAAAATGTGTCTGTCAAAAATATAGGCCAGCTCAAATGTCATATTTTAGGACATCTGGTGTTATAAATATTCTCATAAACATTTATGCTACATGTATTTAGCCTCCTTGATATCATGTATCTCTTTGGATATAATTAAATTTTTTGACCACTTTAGGAAATAGCTAGACAAGTAAATAGATATTGAGGTAGTTTCTATACACTGTTAGGATTTGTTTGCTATTTGATGAATATTTAAAATATTTAAATGCTTAATTTTTACATTAGATATTTTATTTGTGGCAACAAAAAGTATTACTTGGAGTTACAAAGAACAGAGACATGCGTACACAATCTGAGATAAGGAAATAAAATCACCTTTTCTCTAAGGTTATCTTTAGTTTATTGTAGTTGTGTTGATATTATAATAAAAATTGAGGTTAGGATGTGCAATCCCTATAACAGTAATGGAATTTGTAAACTATAGCTCTTTGCTGCTGTTTTTTTTGTCTGTGTTTAAAAAAAATAGCATTAACAGCACTTATTAGTTGTAAAGTTTAGGCATTTGGCATATTTAGAGCTCTTAAATGATCAGGTTTCTATAAATTTGTTTTAAAAACAAAATAACACAAGTATTTATGTAAATATAGTCCTAATTTTTGCATATCCTTTGTTTTCAATTATAAAAATTTTTTATTTTGGGTTACTGGGGAGGAAAATTTTTCCTCTACTTTTTGGCTCATCTAAGAATTAAATTGACATGAGACAGATTAACAGGAGAAAAAGCAAAGTTTAATTACATGGTCTCTGAAGCCACACAATAAAATTGAGACCCCTCTGCAAATGACCAAGATGCGTAGCTTTTATACATTTTAAACAAACATAAATCTTGAGGAATTGGCAAGCAAAGGAAAACTTATGTTTGGAAGCTTCAAATAGTAAAGAATTCCAAACAGGATTGGGCTGGGGCAGTAAATTAGTAAAAATAACCAGATTTGTTTATATAGACTTCTTGGCTCTGAATTCCCTATCTCTGGTAATAAGTATGTCTCTTTACCTCCTGGTATAGGGAGGGTACCTTTCACATGGGAGATTTATTTCCTGCTTTTTGGACAAAGGATGGTCAGAGTGTTCTTCCTGTACTGACCATTTCTTAAGTAACTTTATTCAAAATAATACATATGTCATTGTGGCATATTCTAAGGTGGCATGCCCTGGACCCTAAATAGTTAAACAAAGGAATTAAAACACTTAATCTGTGTTGCATTATATATAAGTAGGTAATTTATCCTTGGTATAAATCCTCCAATACTTCAGTAGGTAAAGTATGCCCTTTGTGAAATGTCACCTCCCTTCCCTCATAATGAAGAGTTTGTTTTGTGGTCTGACAATTAAAATTCATTTTTATGTGGTAGTAATTTTTTATGATATTCTGTTCAATGATACCCTCCAGGTTAAGACTCTGCAGTGAGATCAAATTGTTTTCAAAACGGCAATATCTATATCTTTTTGCTGTTTTGTTTGTTGTTGTTGTTGTTGTTTTTTAACTGTTTCAGTCTAACTAGGAAGCACATCTATCACTTTGCTACTTTATCATGATTCCCTTATGATCAACAGGCTAGATTTTATGGGGGATACTTATTCTATATTCATACTCAGTTTATTGATACTGAGGGCATTGCTAATGTGATCATCAAAGTGATATGTTCCATGTATTCTATAATATATTGCTTAAGGGAAAACCAGAACTGTAGTATTAATTTTAAAGCCCAAATGTATGTCAATTGAAAATTAAACTATAAATACTATCTGTTTCAGTAGTGACAAAATGACAAAGATAGTTATTGAAATAAGTGAGAATTAATTTTAGCAAGTAGCTATGTATTTTAGCATTGCTGGTAGCAAAAACAAAACAAGGAAAATCAGATATAACATAAAGAAAATATTACAAAGAAAAATATATGTATTCTTAAATTAAGCCCCTATTAGATATTAAGATTTTTCTGTAGTACTAATTGATAATGAAATCTGTCTTGCTTCATTATGCTGAATAAGGTTGTGTTAAAGTTGCACACATGAAAATATGTTTTAAAACAATGCTACTTAAAGAAATACACTGTTTATTGAATAATTTTGAATTTATATAAAATATTATGACTAACTTTCTAGGTATGAGGGAAGAAAAACCAGTGTTATGGAGGACTAGAAAATTTAACTGAGATACTTAGATATTTGTGTCATATTTACACATTTGATGTAAAAATTATTCTATATGTCAATCATTGATTTGATACTGATGATAAGGTAAAATGGAAGATACCTATCTGTGTTTCCTTAATCTCTCAATGTATATATAATATTCATAATAAAACCTAATGGATCAGACATTTTTAGTGGAATATAAAATTTCAAAGTACACTGGGGCCATGAGTTTCAATAGTTGATAGTAATTAATCTACTTATGTATACTTAATATTTCAGTTCTATTAATATAAGACCTGTATAATTTTAGATACTCAGAAATATAGTGTTTCTCACCTTCCTAAACAATATTTGATCTGCAGGAATAAAGAAGATGTAATAGAGTGGCACCTAGGTGATGCAATTGGTTAGGTGTTGGTCGCTTGGTTCCAACTCAGGTCATGATCTCAGGGTCCTATTCCCAGGGTCGTGAAATGAAGTCCCACATTGGGCTCTGGGCTGAATGCGGTCGCTTAAGAGTCTTCCTCTCTCTCCCTTTGTGCCTCCCCTTAACCCCACTCTCTAAAATAAGTTAAGTCTTTTTTAAAAATGTTTTTAAAGATTTTATTTATTTATTTGACAGGGAGAAACACAGCTATAGAGGGAACACAAGCAGGGGGAATGGGAGAGAGAGAAGCAGGCCTCCCGCTGAGCAGGGAGCCTGATGTGGGGCTCGATCCTGGGACTCCAGGATCATGACCTGAGCTGAAAGCAGATGCTTAACAACTGAGCCACCCAGGTGCCCCCAAATAAGTAAATAAACCTTAAAAATAAAATAAGATGTGATAGAGATTAAGGGATGATACCTAGAAACATCTAGAAATGGCAAACTCTGATATTTTCCTTCTTCCTCCTTATGTGCCCAAAATATTTTATTTACTTCTTTATTTTGTGTAGGAGATACTATGAAAGACAAAATAGTAAAAGCAACTGTGCATAAAAGAAGAATAAGCAAGTATGCAGAGAATGAGATATGTTATGAAGTGTATTTTTATAAGCCCTGGTCACACCTCCCAGTGTGTCCCTCATTGAACAGCAGACAGAAATATTTTCAAAGGTTGCTTCCCCTTACAATTCCTGGCTGATAAGTATATTAGATCAGAATAAATGGGAGACTAAGCCATGTTGTGGTAGCTGTGTGCAGGAGCAGAAAGGGTATAATTTATGGACAGAAAGGAAGGTGGAAATAGAAGTGAAAAGCTCTCTCTTGTGGGTACTATCTTATTATTATGACCTAACATTATGCAGGAAGAGTTACCAGAACATGGAGATGATAGATTACCTATTATAAGAAATTTCTCTGTTTAGAATGGGTTTTTTTTATTTTTTACATTTTTAAAAGATTTTTAAAGTCTAATATAAATTAAAAAAAATTTAAAAATAGAGATACAACAAGAGAGGGAATTCAAGGAAGGGGGTGGGAGAAGGAGAAGCAGGCTTCCCGCTGAGCAGGGAGCTTGACACAGGGCTCCAATCTCAGGACCTGGAATCATGACCTGAGCTGAAGGCAGACACTTAACGACTGAGTCACCCAGGTGCCCCAAATACAGTTTTTCTTGACTAATTCAGAAGTTCAACATTGCCCTTCTTTTGTGAACCACTATTTTAAAAATCTTTCTTGTTATTGTAGAAGAGTTGCTATTTCCTCCTACTACTCTTACCTGGTGCTTAAAGAGATTGCTCATCTTCTACCAGAGAACTCTAAAAGAGATCTATTTTCTTCCAGATTGTTTTGCTGAGGGCAATTGTTGATATTGCTGTCAGAAAAAGAGGAGAGTTTTATATACCTGGAAGAGTTTTTTACTGTTTTAGGCCATTGGCTATATTGAAAACCAGAAGAAAGCTTTGGATTCCCTGACTTAACTATATAGTCACAATATTCTACATGCAGTTTTAGTATTTTCCTGAAGTTACAATAGTATTTCCAATACTATTAGTCACAGTAGTATCCCTGCGTCTTTCTCCAGTTATCAGCCATCTCATTTTCCTTGTTTCTGCCTTCCACATTTCATCATGACTAGATCTTCTGAAGGCTAATATAATTCCTCATCTTGAGTAAGGGTGAAAGTACATTCTAAATCAGCATGCCACATATCAGCCAGCTTTGGCAGCAACCACACTCGCTTGAAGACTGTTAGTTCATATCACTGAGATCCTGCACTGCTTTCAAAGTCGTGTTCATTCTTGTTCACTCCCTATTTTCATGAAGCTCATTTCACACAGAAATATTTAATTCAATTCCCGATTCCTTGTCTTCTGTAGGTGTGTGTGTGTGTGTGTGTGTGTGTGTGTGTGTGTGTGAAAGGCTTGACTCTTATCCCCAACATCAGAGCTCAGTTCCTGTAATACTTCTTGTGGGTAAAATATTAAATCATCTAATCTCAATAATATTATAAAGATGAAATTGGGAAATGCTAGTAAGTAATATGAGAAAACTAGGTTTTGTGGTCAGTGGAGTGTGAGAAATGTGACATTCTACATCTGTTTGGGGGTTCACAGTACATGTTAGCATATACCCTAAGTAGCATCATAGTAATGAAAACTGACCCTTTATTCTAGTTAACCCAACAATTTTCAAATATATTTACATATATAACACTTTTAACATACAAATGAATAATATAATGTTGATGATTTCAAAAGTTTTGCATTTCAGAAAGAAACTCTGAACTAGGTATTTAGTAAAATGCTTATCTACAAAAATAATTTCCACAATACCATGATATGGTCACCAGTATCTGATATTTTTACATAGATTAGTAAAATATATTTACTAGTAGAATATATTTATTAATAGAATATATTTACTAATCTACAGTAATCAATATCATTCACTCTGACTCAACCTTAATTTGAAAACATCTGTATGTATTTACTTTAAAACATGATATTGTCAGTTAACAAGATAAAATGACATGGAAAATACATAGTAAAAATGTTAAAATGAAAAATAAAATGATGTATATGAAATATATTTTTATAAAATATAAAATAACAGATATCAAATATATAAGGATAAAAATATAGCTATCCCCAAGCTATATTTTAATAAATTCATTTAAAAAACTGTTTCTTAGTGTATTTTCAAGGAATTGACTGACAGTCTTAGTGGTTTTACAAATCATGTTTTAAAAATAATGTCTGGTTTATTGCCTTTTTTAAAAATCACTGGTAAAAATGTTTCATTGCATACATTCTTAACCCTGCTACCTTTACTTTGATAAACACTAACAAAATATTGAACGTGTTATCATTGTGCATCTGTGTACTTTCAGTCCTTTTGATTGATGTTTTTATTTAAATAATGCTATGACAAACCAGTAATGCCATATTCCTGATCCTTTAGTGCCAGACTACACAGATCTTCTTTCAGGCCCCATTGGCTGGAAAGGAAGTGTGTGATTACATCTGGTTCTTTAGATAAAGCTTCTTTAAAGGGTAAGATGGAAGTTTGAACAAAGTTATTGTTTTCCACTGGAGTTTTAAATAATTGTAGAAACTGTAATTCTGGGAACAAGAAATTATAAACAGCTTTTTTCTTTTGAATGGCACTGACAAAATTTACATAAATGGCCTATTGTGTTTTTTAATATGAAGTAAAATGTGTAATATGATTAGGACAAATGAACGGGTAAAGTACATTAAGTAAACATGTGATTGTATATAAAGTATCTTCTGCATTTAAATCTTAGTTCTGAAAAGACTGACAGTAATCCAGTAAAAGTGGACTAAGGAAAGGAACAATAGAGTCAGTTCTCAAAATGTTACTTTCTAACTGTTTTTAGGAGAAACTGAAACCTGTCTTATGCTTTTTTTTACTCTGTCAAGCCTTCCTCTTCTGATCATATTCTGACTCATGCCAAGGAGTCAAAGTGTGACATCTGCAAATATACACATAACACACACAAGAATAGTGAGACAAGGAATTTGGGTGAAAAAAAGGGAATTAAGGAGGAACAAGATAAACAATGAAAATAAAACCCAAAACTTCAATACATAAGCAAAAGAATCAAGAATAAAGAATAAAAAAGAATGGAAGTATGAAAATGAAGGATTAGATAATAACTGAATGTGAATAAGGAAATGAGAATAAAGAAGTAACAAAAATATGGTAATTAAAAACAACAAAAAAGAAGAGTGATAACACTCATGCAAACTATGAAACAAAAATACAAACACAAAATACAGAGTGGATTAAAAAATACCAAAAGGGACAGTGACTGGTCTTGAAACTACCACGATGACACTAATGCTAAATTACATTTTCTGAATTTTTATTTTTGAAACCTCTGTTCATTTAATTGACATATAATGAGAATAAATCTGCATATTATTTAGTCTAAAAATCTAGAATAATCTTACATATATTTATATGTGCTCTATAGCTAATTATATAGGAAAATATTTTATGTAATTTTCTGCTTAGTTTTGAGTTCTCTCCATGTTTTTAAATTTTTAAAGAATTTTTTATTGTTTTGTTCATTTACTTTCTAGATGCAGAATGGCTCAGTCAAGTTTTTTTTTTTTAAATTTGTGATTAATTCCTATAAAGAACATACTGTTTAATTTGAAGAATTTAAAGACCACCATGTTGTTCTTGTTTCATAGTAATTTTTGTGAAAATAAGAAAAGTTTTTTAATTTTTCACAGTGGGGGAAATGGAGATAGAAATTTCTCTCTATATATATCATTTAACAATTACAGTATTAAGTTAGATGCCATGGATTTACCATGTTTTTGGACAGTTTTATATAATCTGCATATAATTTCAGACTGAAGTCTGGCTCTGAAGTTCAAGCTCTGTTTCTTTGAATATTTGTACTTAGAGAAAACTACATTTTATAAAATGAACATGTCTGTGGTATCACAGATTATACCTTTTGGACATGTAATAAGCTCTTAGCAGATTTCTTGTTAAGCCTATGTAATTTTTAATGAGACAAAACAATTAGATATGATAAACATTTTAGTTTCACTCATTAAAGCCAAACTGATTTAAAGAAATGATTTTTTTAAGATTTTTTTTTTTTTTTTTTTTTTTTTTTAAGAGACAGAACACGGAGTGGAGGAGGGGAGACAGAGGGAGAGGGAGAAGCGGACTCCCAATGAGCAGGGAATCTGATTTGGGGCTCATCTCAGGACCCTGGGATCATGACCTGAGTGCAAGACAGATACTTAACTGACTGACCCACCCAGGCACCCCGAAGGAAACAATTCTTTAAGTGGTTTGACATCCTATGTGAAATGCGTGGCCTCATTTGTTTTTGGTGAACTATGATTGGCAAAATTTACATTTTAACTTTGAGTTATTTTATCCAAAAGGACAGAAAAATTTACTTCAATTGTAGGTATTTTATCTGTTAATTGAGAAATAGAGCTAAAGTGCGAAAGGAAGACTAAAGAGGGTATATACCATTTATATTTTCAATTAAAATGAGACCCAGACAAGGGAAACAAAATAATAATAAACTATTGAGACTACATCAAAATAAAAAGTTTCTGCTCAAAAACCAATCAACAAAACTAAAAGACAACCTGCGATGGAATGGGAGAAGAAATTTGCAAATGACATATCTGATTAAGACTTAATGTCCAAAATGTATAAAGAGCTTATAAAATTAACAACCCCCCAAAAATCCAATGGAAATGGCAGAAGACATGAATAGACACTTTTGATGAAGACATATAGACAGCAAACAGACGCATGAAAAGACGTTCATTATCACATATCAGGGAAATACAAATAAAAACTACAATGGAATATCACCACACACTGGTCAGAATGGCTAAAATCAACACAAGAAATAACAGGTGTTGGCAAGGATGTGGAGAAAGGGATACCTTCTTGAAATGTTGGTGGGAATGAAAACTGGCACAGCCAGTGAAAAACAGTTTGGAAGTTCCTTAAAAAGGTGAAAATAGAACTGCCCTCCAATTGGGCAATCATACTGCTAGTTTATTTATTTACTAACAGAGTGCAAAAATACTAATTCAAAGGGATAGGTGCACTCTAATTTTTATGGCAGCATTATCTATGATAGCCAAATTATGGAAACATCCCTGTGTGCATTGATTGATGAATGGATAAAGAAAAAGTGGTGTATATATGCGTGTATATGTATGTGTTATTACATATGTGTATATATGTGTTGTGTGTGTGTGTGTGTGTGTGTAATGGAATACCACTCAGCCATAAAAAAATGAATGAAAAATTTTGTCATATGTAATGCCGTGGATGGAGCTAGAGAGTATTATGCTCAGGAAAATAAATCAGGGAAAGGACAAATATTCTATGATTTCACTCATATAAGGGATGTAAGAAGTAAAACAAATGAGCAAAGGGAAGAAAAACAGAGAGGAAGGGAAACCAAGAAACAGACTCTTAACTATAGAGAACAAAATGCTGGTTTCCAGAAAGGAGGTGGATTAAAAAGGTGATGGGGATTAAGGAGTTCACTTGTGATAAGCATCAGGTGACCTATGGAATTGCTGAAGCACTATGTTGTACACCTGAAACTAATATTACACTGTATGTTAACTAACCGGGATTAAATAAAAATAAAAATGAATAAATAAATAAATAAAATGAAGCCCAGAAGTCTTGCATGTTATATTAACCAAAGGCATTTGAAAAATGCAGTGAAACAAACATTTATAGATTTGTGTGTGTGTCAATATCTGTGCTAAGTCCTTTTATAACATAAATTATCCCAATTTAATTGGCAATGTGTCTTGAATTATCATAATCACATACAATCATCTTCAGCTAGTAATTTTTGAACTTCTGCCATGAGAGGGACACTATATTAGGAGATATAGCATATATATTAGGAGATATAGCATATAAAGTGAATTAACCTCAGGTTAATTACTGGATAAAGCATAAACATAAAACAATAGAGATAGCATGTAAATGCCAAAAGAGGATAACTCTTCTACATATTCAAAGCAAGATAATGACTGCTGTAAAATTATTATAAACCCATTATTTATTTTCATCAAGCAGAGATCAGGATCTAAAAGCTAGTTCTGGAGAGCAGGAAAGGTTAAGTATAGGTCTAGTATGTTAGGTGTTTCCAGTTGTATATGAATTCTAAACACTGGACTCCATGCAGTAGTTGATCTATCAGTAGTTTAAGTAAAATAATTTTACTTTTTAATTTGTTTTTGTAGATCATGTGCAGACCATCCACAAACAGCAAACTGTTGCCAAATTTTATAGTCCTTAAAATATAAGATCAAACAGTTAACTAGAATGAGAGTCACATTGTAAGACAAAGGTTGAAGAACAAATCATTTTTTTTCCTACAAAGCAGGTAAGCTAAAAACATTAGGAAAATTATGAAAAACTGAATCATTAAGTTCTTGAAGCCTTTTGAAATAATTATATAAGACTTCTAAAATTCAGAACAATATCATAATTATCATGAATATATAAGAAGGATCATGTATTTTGCAAATAATATTTATGAATTGCCATTGGCTTTTAGATAAAATATTATTTAAGAAATGTAGGAGTTTCTTGGGAAAAACCCCACGGGTTTGCTTATTCTGGAATTTTCTTGGGGTGCCTGGGTGGCTCAGTCCTTACGCGGCTGCCTTCGGCTCAGGTCATGATTCCAGAGACCTGGATTTGAGCCCCACATCAGGCTCCCTGCTCAGCGGGAAGCCTGCTTCTCCCTCTCTCACTGCCTCTGCTTGTGTTCCCTCTTTGGCTGTGTTTCTCTCTGTCAAATAAATAAACTCTTAGGAAAAAAAAAAAGATAATGAGTATATAGCTAAATCCAACATTTAGGCTTAAATATATTGTATTTTCATTCTCTGGCAAAGAAATGTTTTGTAATCTGTTAATTTAGTTGAGAAGATTTGTTAAGATAAACAATTAAGTTATTTGTGATTATACATTTCACAATATGGCTTTATTAGGTAGAATGAAAGCAGCTAATTAAATATATACATGGAATATGTGGGTGTGTGCATGTGAGTGTGTTAGTGTATATGTGCAAATAATTATGTAGTTTTTCAGTTAGATAAACCATTTCTTTATGGCTAGAATTTCATAGCTGGAGAAGCCTTAAAGATAAGTCTCAGGGCACCTGGGTGGTTTAGTGTTAAGCCTCTGCCTTTGGCTCGGGTCATGATCCCAGAGTCCTGAGATCGAGCCCTACATCAGGCTGCCTGCTTGGCAGGAAACCTGCTTCTTCCTCTCTCCCTCTGCCTGCTTGTGTTCCCTCTCTAGCTGTGTTTCTCTCTGTCAAATAAATAAAATCTTAAAAAAAAAAAAAAGATAATCCTCAACTATTCATTTCATTGTTTTGGGAACTGAAACTCAGAATGAGTGAATGTGTACGTAATCACAGACATGATTACTATAAGTATTACAACCAGAACCTGTGGTGTCTTTTATGTTTGTAATAACAGCTTTATTGAGATACAATTCATATACCATAAAATCTGTCATTATAAAATGTACAGTTAAGTGGTTTTTAGTTTTTTTCATAAGGGTGCACAATTGTTATGACTCATTTTAGAACATTTTTGTCACTCCAAAAGGAAAATCCATCTACTTACCTACTTTTTGTCCCCACGGGTTTGCTTATTCTGGAATTTTCAGATAAATAGAATTATGATATATGGGCTTTTGTGACTGGTTTCTTTTACTTGATTAAATGTTTTCAAACTTCATCCATGTTAGAGCATATGTCATTTTTTATTACTGAATAACAATATTTTAGACATACTACTTTTTGTTGATCCATTCATCAGCTGATGAGCATTTTGGTTGTTCCCCCCTTTGAGCAATTATGAATAATGTTGCTATAAACATTTTTTGTACAAGTTTTTATGTGGCTATATGTTTTCAGTTTTCTTGAGTTGTACATAGGAGTTGAATCACTGGGTCCTGTGATAAATAATTCCATGTAAACATTTTGAGGAATACTGCCAAACTTTTCCAAAATGGCTGTACCATTTTAGATTCCTGCCAGCAATGCATGAAGGTTAAACTTTCTCTACATCCTCACCAGCACTTGAGATTGCCTACTTTTTTTTTAAATTAAGCCTCCTTTTATATGTGAAGTGGTATCTCATGAAGCTTTTGATTTGTCTTTCCCAAAAACCTCATGATGTTGAGCATCATTTCATGTACTTATTGGTCACTTGCGTATCTTCCTTGTTGTAATATATATGGAAATACTTGCCTATTTTTAAATTGGGTTATTTGTCTTTTCTTGTCAAATTTTAAGTGTTTTTTGTATATTCTCAGTACAAGTCCCTAATCATATATATGATTTGCAAAATTTTTCGCCTGTTCTTTAGGCTGTCTTTCACTTTTTTTATGGTGTCTTTTGATACACAGAAATGTTTAATTTTTATGAAGTCCAATTTATCCATTGCTGTGCCTTTGTTGTCATATTTTAGGAACCATTTGCCTAATCCAGGGTCACAAGGTAGTGCCTGTGTTTTATTCCAGGAGTTCATCTACATTTTTAACAATTCTTTCCCCAAAGGAGTTGATCATAGCCAATTTGGCCATATGTTAGAAAATAAACAGAAAGCAAAGAAGCTAGGAAGGATATGTTACATGTGTCTGTATAGTAATTTTGTCTTTATTCATTGAACAAATCTATTTTGGATACCTGCAATGAAGCAAGCATGGTATCAGGAGCTAGGTGCTTCTGTGTAATAACTAATTTAATTTTATCACCTATTCTTTGTGGTATGTATTATTTTTTCCAAAAGGAAACAGAGGATTAAGTAACTTTACCTAAGTCACCGTGTTAATAAGGAGTGGGACTAGAATTAAAA
>PITA01028321.1:0-19549 GCA_004023965.1 Spilogale gracilis
CCAGCATATGTGATAGATGGAGAGGTACATGGAGAATCTCAGAAGGCAGAGAGTAACCGGGGTCCTAAAATAATCAGAGTGGCTCAGACATGACACCATGGTGATAAGAACCAGCACCTTGATTACAGACACAAGGGGAGGTTGTACTTGAACCCACACTGGCCCTGCCTTCTGGAGTCCGACACACTACAGGAAGGTGAAGGTTGAAGGTTGTGTGCGGAACTGAAATTCCCACATTCGAGCAGCTTGAGGAGACATTCGCCAACCCATAGAACAGGGTGCTAAAACACAAATAAGGACATACTGCCAGGAACCCCAGCAATACTGTGTGGCATGCCACCCATCTTTACCTCCACATCACCTCAGAAACACACACTTTTTGTTTTGTTTTCTTTTTGAGATAGAGCAACAGCAAGAGAGAGAGAATAGAGCATGGCGGGGACTGGGGTGTGGAGACAGAGAGAGAAATGGACTTTCTGAGCAGGGAGCCTGATGCAGGGCCCTATCCCAGAACCCTGAGATCACGACCTGAGCCAAAGGCAGCCACTCAACTGACTGAGCAACCCAGGCACCCCCAAACACACTTTTAAAGCATTTCTTATTTCGGAAGAGTCTCAACTTACTGAAATGGTACAAAAATTGTACAAGTCAATTTAAAAGTCATTTGTTAATGGAGGCCTCATGACCCTTGAATACATTAGTGCTTGTTTCCTACAAACAAGGACATTCTCCTGTGTAATCTTAATATCTACACCTGATTCTTAGACCCTACTCAAGTTTCACAAATAAAGGGACTGTATATTCTTCCCTTTTCTAGGCACTGCTCTGGCCCCCATTTAGATAGATGCAATATATTTGTGAATAAAACAGATAAAGTTTCCTGCTCTCACTTGAGTGCATATTTTAATGCATGGAGAAAGAAGAAGAGATATATAAAAGAAACACACAAGTTACATAAGTACATTAGAGTTATATAGAAAAATGGGGGGGCATGGTGAAACAAGATAAGGTAATCAGGGTGGGAAGAGAAGTTTGCAATTAAAACAGGGTGGCCAGGGTTGGCCTCATTTTCTCCTAAATCTCCAGACTTGAAGGAATGAAGGCATTTTGCCATGTCTGGAATATTCTAGGTAAGTATGAATAAAGTGCATTGAGTGAAGTGTGAGACATAGGAGATGAGGTAGCAGAGAAATGTAGGTCTTTATAAGGACTTGGTCTTGGATTAAGAGTGACATCAAGAGCCAATAAAGAATTTTCAGCCAAGGAGTGACATGAATAGAACATCTGGATATTAGCTGCCATGCTGAGAAGCAGACCTAAGAGGCAAGCATGGCAGATGCATGGTTCCTTGTTAAAGGGCAATTCTAGAAATCCAGGGAAGACACTCTGCTGGTTTGTCCATGGGAGCAGCAGTGGTAGGTGAAGAATAACCACTCTCTGAAGAGGTTTTGTAGTCACCAGAAGGAAAAGGCATCTCTGTGCTGGGAGGAGGCACGTGATGGACACCTTGAGGGTACCAAAGGACAATCTCGACAACCCGAGGAGGGCACGTGCCACCGTACGAGTGACCTCAATGAATACAAATGTGTGGTCGCCCAAGGTAGTGAAGACCCAGAACCAAGTGGTCCAGAACTCCAGGGAACAGTAACAGAAACCAGGACCACAGTTTTGAGGACCTTTATCCTGAGTGCCTGTTGGATGCAATTAATAATATAATTTCAAAGGTCTGGCATGACGCAGTCCTAGAATTCGGTATCTAAACTACTGATGCAGATTCCCCAGTGGCAAAACCTCAAAACGTCACTGTGTTTATTGTAATATTATGTCTTTTCCACTTTCACTCCAACCCAGACAGTGGGAGTACAGCTGACCCTACAACAACACATGTCTGAACATGCATGGGTCCATTTGTCTGTGGATTTTTTTTCCAGTAAACACAGTACTGTATTCTCTCTTCCTTAGGATTTTTTTTTAATATTTTATTTTTTTGACAGCAAGAAACACAGCCAGAGAGGGAACACAAGCAGGTGGAGTGAGAAAGGGAGAAGCAGGCTTCCTGCCAAGCAGGGAGCTCGATGTGGGGCTCAATCCCGGCTCTCTGGGATCATGACCTGAGCTGAAGGCAGTCGCTTAACCAACTGAGCCACCCAGGCGCCCCTCTTCCTTAGGATTTTGATAACATTTTCTTTTCTCCAGTTTCCTTTATCATCTGAATAGAGTGTATAATACACGTAATGCATATAGTACATTGGGATCACACTCTCAGATACATTTGACAGATATTTATATTGGGGGGACAGTTTTCACTTAATACCCATTTTATTAACACGGTGAGACTGTATGCTTCAGGAAGTAATGTGGACATGTGTACTAACACATAGCTCTTTCTTTCCATTGGCTTACCCTCCATTCAAAGACCTAGAGTCAGGCCTTATTTCTCCAAACATCTACCATTCTAATGGAGAAAATAAATAAATAAGGGCCATATAGCAAAAAAGAGTAGACACCATGTTTGCCTTACTCCAATTCCTTTTCTCTTCCAACAAAAGAGGCCAACTGATGATTCCCTTACAAATCTCTAGAAACCATCACGGACTGTCTAATATTTCAAGAAGCTTCTTTTGATTGAGGATTTTTAAATGTTCATCTTTTAAAATAAAAGTTCACTAAAATGAAATGGATTTTACATACGGGTGGGTGAGAAACACAGGTAAGTGGCCTTATTTCCATTTTCAGAATTAACATTCTTGAAGAAGAAGCAGAAAATTTGTTCTCCATTTTCTTCTTCCATAGCCAGTCACGTGGTCTCCACTTTAATTACGAGCGAGCATTCTGGGGGCACCTGAGCAGCTCAGTAAGTCCAGTAGTTAAGTAGCCGACTGGTCTGCTTGAGAGTCTCTCCCTTTCCCCTTCCCCCCCCTCTGCCCCACTGTCCATACATGCTCTTGCACATGTTCGCACACACACTCTCTCCCAAGTAAATAAATAGACCCTTTTAAAAAAAAATGAACGTTCTGAAACTTTTTTCCCATTCCTAGTCTCTACCTTGATGCCACTGCTGCCCTTATTTATTTCAGATTACAGTAGTAGGCTCAGATCAGACTTTTGGGACAATTCTTTCCCCTTCACCCTGGCTACCAAATTAATCTTCCCAGCACACGCTTTCACTTGGTCACTCCCCTGTTCTGAAACCTTCCATAATTCCCCAGTGCCTACAAAATAAAGCCCAAAAGCTGTACATAGCTGCCCCCTGGTGGTCACCTGCTGACTCACTGTGCTCAATTCAGATATGACTTGGGCCATAGAGAGTATGGTTTTTCAAGCAAGATTGAACACCTTTCTATGTTGTAAAAAAAAATGCCAGCTATGGGAACTTAAGAAGGTATGAAGAAGTTTTTGCTTTCACATTTATAGGAAATAACACTCAAGAAGAATAACCTTATTCTGTCATGCATGGTTCCTTTAGAAGAAACTCTATATGTGAGGTACGTGTATCCCTCTCCATTGTTTCTACCTTTGAGTACTATACCAACAGTGGAATTTTCAGGGAAAAAAAATGACAATTGTTCCCCTTATCTTATTTCCTAAAAGCACAATGCTATACATTAAGATTCCATTCTCGTAATGAAGCACAAAAATACCTAAACTAATCAGAAAAGACACTTAAAAACACAAAATTTGCTTTTATACACATTAAAAATATAAAACTGAGCATTTAATGTGATTTCTTAAAGGTTCCTTTGGGGGATATTTTTCTTCTTGTGGTCTGGACAAGCTAGCACATCTTAACATGTAAATATAGAGAAGTTTTAACATGGAAGAACTATTTTGGTCTCTCAACTTTTAATATAAGTAAGTGCATCTACTCTGACATTCCAAAAATATAACCCCATATCACTTATGTAGAATTAGCAAAGGAAGTGGCTAAAAAAGCTGGTTGTGACGTTGACCGCTCAAGTCCACTATAAGGTATAAAAAGGTTAAAGCTGGAGAGTTGACAGGAACTGGAAGTCAGGGGGAGAATCTCTTTAGAAACAATTGCAATCGTGCTGAGTCCTCAGCCACCCCCATTTTGAGAATGGAATGGGAGGACTGTATGGCTTTAACCTCAGGCCTACCTATAAGGACTTTGAGATAGACCGTAAGACCATTCAGAGAGCTTGAAGTGTATCCTCTGAAGTCTGAGGGACAGAGCAGACTGGTGTGTCTGATCAACTGAGTGATCTAAAGGACAAGAGTTTGACTAGAGCATCAGAGTACAAGCGATGATTTGAAAAACAGTACCATTCCTACAGACAGAGAGTCTCAGATATGCATTTTTCAGTCACTAAATGAGGGTCAAGCAAGTAGCAAAGTCAGCTTTGATCCTGTAGAAGAGAGCTGTCTGGAGGGGAAAAAAACAAACAAAACAAACAAAACAAAACAAAAACAAAAAAGCAGCAGATAGCTACTGGATGAACGCTAGAATTCTCAGGGAAGGAAAACTGAATTCTAGGTGATCATGACAGAAGACACATTCATCCATATTCTCAGGGAAGGAAAACTGAATTCTAGGGGATCATGACAGAAGACACATTCATCCATATCAATGAAACTCATGAATAAGATCCAGTGGGACAATGTGGAATGGAGAGAGATCTTCAAGGAACCCAAGCATCATGAGATCTGCCATGGTCAAAATAAACCTTTGTCATGTCAAAGGCATTCAAGAAAGATCCCTTCTACCTCTTCTTCACCCCTCCCCCACCAATTAACTCTAGAGAAGCCAGCGCAGTGATCAATGGAAAAGGCACAAGGCATGGAAATAGAGAATGAGATAACCATGCCCCGCACATTTGACTAGACCTATTTTTCAACTTGGATTCTTGGTAATTAAAATTGTCTAGAAGAGCTTGTATTACTGAGAGTGACCAAAAAGGTCAGAAGCCAACTCTACGTTTCATTTGGAAGCAGGGAAACATTCCAATCGCACTCAAAATTAGGACAGTGTTAAACTTCATTGTCAACATTCAAAAATGGTAAACATTGGTAGTGGGACATTTTTCAGGTCATTTAATCAAATTTCTGTACTTCAGAAGTTCCTTATTCTTCTGTTTAAGAGCTTCTTATTTGAAGAACAAATGTTTTATGCTTGCTTGTTAAATTATAATTCCAGATATTTTATAACACAAGGATTTATATACCATAAAATTAAGAAAAAAAATTCTGGTCAAAGAAAAGGAATTATTTTAAGCTATCTCAATTGTGGCTCATGCAAAATATTTAAGATTAAGAACTTTACCGAAAATTTTTCACTGTTCTTAGGTTTTGGTGTTTTGTTTTTTTTTTTTTTTTCTTTTCAGCATCTGTCTGAACATGCAAGAACAAAATCTGCTTGATTTATATGTACTTTATGAAAATTCTCCTTGAGTCTGGAAATGTAAACCTCAGAGATTAGATCATTATCACCTTGAGCTCCCAGTTAACTATAGAACTGAGAATGGATCTTAAGTCTTATAATATAACTTACTATGAGTTTAATATATAGTATAATATATAATACTATTACTATGAGATGGCAAATTCAACATCCCAGTTTTCAGAAAATTCAATCATCACTAGAACTAGAAGATACCCACACACTGAACACTCAGAAGTCCACAAGAGGGTCTGTGACCATTCTCTTTATCCCTGTTTAGCAAGCATCTACAGCTAAATGAGGAAATAGGCAGGACACAGGGAGGTGGTAAGTGGATACTAAAGAGAGCTGTGTATAGCAGGTTCATTTTCACTCCACATGTATCATTCACCTTATAAAGTGAAGAGATCAATTCGTCTCAGTTGCAAAAAGAAAAAGAAAAAAAGCAGACAAAATAAAAACATATGAAACACTTTTCAGACTTCAGAGTATAGGACAGTGATCTTTGAGAGAAGGTAAACAGCGTAAGGTGCATAAGTGACCCAGTTCACTCCTGAGTGTAGAAGAGTTTTCCAGAGTAGCTGAGAGAGGGACCCAAATGGAGCCTGACAGTCCCCCTGAGTAGAAGACAAAGAATTGAAAATCACAGCAACTAGAATTAGCAGGGCAGAATACATAGAGGGGAGGTACATGGAAAGTAAGCTCAGGAGTTTATAGAGGGCTCCCTGGCTTCTCTGAGTACTGAACAGCACGTGAGGAAACTACTAAAGCCAGAGAATGAACCACCTAAAGGGGGAGGAATAATTCCCAGAGCTCACACAGAGCTAGGAGGAGTTGCTACTCCCACCAGCCAGAGTAGAAAGACCTCGTGATACAAGGAGCCTTGAGGAGAATACAGAAGGGTATTGCCTTAGTAGTGGTGCCAAATTAGACACAGACTACAGGCTACTCTGGACCTGCCTAAGAATGCTTAAAAGCAAGCCTCAAAAAGATCAAACCGATGCCAACCAAATTAATTGCACCCCAGAGCAACACCCAGAAATAGTTAAAGTACAAAAAAAAAAAAAAAAAAAAAAAAAAAAAAAAAAAAAAAAACCCTAGCACCCGACATTGTAAAATTCCCAATATTTGGCACTAAATCAAAAATTATCAAGCATGCAAAGCATATGACTATGACCTGAAACCAGAGGGGGGAGAAAAGAATCTTAAGCATTATTGGGATAGTGTGTATTTTTTCCCCTCAAAGTGGAAAACATGGTGGGGGAAGGGGTTCAGGAATGGGAAATAAAATAATTATAATGAAAAACAATAGAAGATGCAAAAATATATATATAGAACTATAGTTATTAGGCTTAGTTAGAAATCTAGAAATGAGCGAGTACCCCCTTAAAAGTAAGGAAGATAGGAGATGTTTTAAAAGTATGAGCTATGGGGTTTGCACTGTGTACTGCATATGGCCAAGCATGAAGGAGAAGTTTAAAAGCTCCATTGTTTTCTAATTAATATAGCTTAGAAAGGAATGTTATCATAAACCAACAAAGGAATGGTAGAAGATAAGATCGGCCTTGGAGATGTTGAGTGTGAGGTCATTGTGGGGCACATCCAGTTGAAGACAGGCCATGTGGGACTAGAAAAGAGTGGAAAAGGCAAGTAGACGTGCCAAGTAATCTGCCACCAGCTCTTACCGCTTTCAGGGAATTCGAAGGCTCGAGGCCTGTGGCTCTGTTCCTATCCTATATGTTGTTGAGTCACCTAAATTAAATCCAAAGAGGGAACCCTATTCTATAGCTTACCTTTATGGAAAAACTAGACTTGTTTCTAAATAATCTGAAATCTCACAGGGAATTCCCCCTAAAACTGGGCTTCCAGAAAAGCCTAGAGCCCAAAGCCTTGCATCCTTCATCACAGCCCGTGGAAACCTGCTGTGACCCTTGCTCCTCTGCTCTGGGCCTTCATCTATACCTCCCGCTCACCTACCTAACCTTCTGCAGCACTGGCCCTTTGGAGTGGGCTCTCTATAGACTAGCTCCAGGCAAGCTCCATCCTGCCTCATGGCCTAATTCCTTCTCAACCTGTGTCGTAGTAATTTTCCAATAAGCTGATTACCCTCCCAGGTGAGTATCTCACGCTCTAACCTAGCACCCCATAACCCTGATTGGAATACCAAACCAGTGAATTGGCATTTACTTTCCGAACCACAGTCTTCCTGGCTACACGATGTGCAACTTCACCTGATGGGTAAATCCAAAAGAAAAACAGTCCTTTCCCGTAAATGTCAGAGGCGGTTTACCTTAGTGGCTGTGCTCATTCTGTCAGTGCTGTAGCAATAGAAAGAGCTATAATGTCCAAAGCTTGGTGTTCCTCTCACAATACTTGTTATGAAGAAACTTACTTGGTCTCTCCGTGATTATCAGCCTGGAATCAGAACCATAGACTGCATGGAGTTAGTTTCCACTGTAATCTTACTAATCTTGTTTTGTTCATTTTTAAAGTTTTTACTCTGAGGAGCCTTCGAGGTACCAAAACCACCGAAGAAAGTTTAAGAAACCTCACGAAACCAAATGTCTCCGATTATTTGTAGGGTTTAATAACATTTTGGATGTTAACCCCTTATCATATGTATCATTTGCAAGTATCTTCTCCCACTTAGTAGGTTTCCTTTTCATCTTGATGGTTTCCTTGACTGTGCAAAAGCCTTTTATTTTGGTGTAGCCTCAACAATTTATTTTCACTCTTATTTCTCTTACTCTAGGAGACCCACCCAGAAAAAGCTTGCTCAGGCTGATGTCAAATTATTGCCTATGTTTTCTTCTAGTAGTTTTAAGGTTTCAGGTCTTCCATTTAGGTCTTCAGTCCACTTTATTTTGTGTTTAGTGTACGAAAGTGGTCCGGTTTCATTCTTTGCATGTAGTTATTAAAAACAAATAACTGACCCAAAGATAAGAGACCTTAAGACATTTTTCCAAAGACCTACAGATAGCCAAGAGACGCATGAAAAGATGCTCCATATCACTAATCAGGGAAACACAAATCAAAAACCACAATGAGATTACATCTGTCAGAATGGTTAGAATCAAAAAGACAAGAAATGATAAGTATTGGTGAGGATGTAGAAAAATGGAACACTCATGCATTGTTGGTGGGAATATGAATTGACACAGCCACAAAAAAACAATCAACTCAAAAATATATGCATCCCTATGTTTATTGCAGCCTTTACCATAGCCAAGATATGGAAGCAACCCACGTGTCCATCAATAGATGAATAGATAAAGCAGATGTGATATATGTATGTGTGTGGTGTGTATTTACACATATGTGTGTGTACATATGTGTACATATGTATACAGCAAGGGAATATTAGTACGAAAAAAAAAGTCCTTGTCATTTACAACAACAAGAATGGACCTAAAGGGTATTATGTTAAATGAAAGAAGTCAGAGAAAGACAAATACCATATTATTTCACTTATATGTGGAATCTGAACAAAACAAATGAACAAAGTAATAAACCAAAAAATAGACTCTAAAATACTGAAAACAAGATGGTGTCTGCCAGAGGGGAGGTAAGTGAGGGATAAATGCAATGGATAAAGGAGATTAAGAGGTACAAAACTCCAGCTGTAAAATCAATGAGTCATGGAGTTGAAAAGTACAGCATAAGGGAATCTAGTCAATACTGCAATAAAAATAGTTGTCTCATTATAGAACTCTATTCTTGAATTAACATATTTCAAATATTGACCATCTACAAAATGGCATAAGATCATTCATGAGAATAATGGAGACTATCAAGATGTGAAGGCATAGTCCTGGGCAGTTCACATCGACTTTGGGAGAATAAGCCACACACATGAAACCCACATAAAAGCTGAACACAAATCACTTCCCAAATTCCCCTGTTCTATTTTCCTCCTAGGTCTAGTAACATTTAACATTGTCTCAAATGTTTCTACCAATCTGTTGTTTATCATCTGTCTTTTCACCAGAGCGTCAATCTTATTCACCAAATCTCCGGACCTAGAACAGTGCCTGGCTCATAGAAATTACTCAATAAAATGGAATGAATATATGCATGAACAACAAATGAACAGGAAGACTAGAGCAAACTCTAAAAAATGTAGCATCTCACCAAAACACAATACTTTCCTGAATAATTTTAGATACCCATTTTTTTTTTTCCTCTTCCTGAAAAGCCCATGGCAAGAGAAGTCACTTAGAGAGAAGCTTCTCCCAGTCTTTCTCGTCCAGGGAGTTCCCTTCACCCTGCATTCCTGGTCTTTCTCCTCTGTCCTCCTGGAGCCAGATTACACATTGCCTTTATTTACCGTCCATGAGGGACCGATCTTGCTGAGCAGCTGCTGGAAATGTCATTCTCCCAAGAGCAGCAGTTCCCAGAACTTCTGGTGAAAAAAATTCCCCATCCTGCCCTACAGACATGAAAGCTTCAATTAATAATGCAACACTAAAAAGCACACAGCAGTTCAAAGGAGGGAAGGACTAGAGGTTGTAAGAAAAACTTCACGGCAGGCTTGTTCTTCGAGCTGGTGCTTGAGGGATTAGGTTGCAAGGCGTTTGCACCATGCCCTGACCCGGGACAGTGCCCCATACAGTACAGATCAGCATTTGTAGCACTCAGGGGCCGACATGCAGAGCTGCTCAAGAAGGGAATTGGAGCTACTATTTAAACAGGCCCAGAAGGATCCTCAGCACTGTAGGTCCATTCACAGCTTCAGTTCAAATAAAACTGCACTCTGAGTTCTCTGAGTAAACTTCATCACCTCTCAAACACTTATCCCTTCAGCAAACCGTTGCATATTCCCTGATTTATGAAATCTTTAGAAGGTGCTAAAGGGCCTGGAGGAGGATATTCGGTTGCAAATTCCTCAGTGCCTCCTTGCTATGGGACCCTATAATGACAGGAATGCTAAGAGTTGGCATTTGACTAGGACTTTCCATACAAGGTACCCAGAAATCCTTCACACATACTGTAATTCTTAGTTAAAATTTTGCATTTTAAAAATGGTTAAGGCCTCTTGCCCCTCTACCACTTGTCCAGATTCTGGTCCTCTAGTACCCTCTTCATAACTTTATGATATCTGAGCCTACAATCCTAGAGTCATTCCTATTTCCAGTGGGCCATGTTTCAAACAACAATGTATTTTCTGGGATGGGTACCATCACAAACTGATGGAGTACTTTGTCAGACCAGGCTGGTCTCTTAAAAAGTAGAAAAGAAGTCCTAAAGAGCTGGAAATAAAGTGAATAAATTTAGATTGGTGGTTGAGAGTCGAGGGAAGAAAGTTCCAGACCATGAAAAGGGGCGAGTAGGAGACTGATAGGCAACTGGTTAGCTAGACAAAGCCAGTGGAAGCAATGGAATGACCAAAAAGAAAGATGGTCCCTGAACCCAGTGAGCTTACTGGACACAGGTGTCCATAGAACCAATTTTATTGCTCAGAGCAGCTGTCCGAGAAGTGATGGGGTCAGAAGTTGTCCCAGAATTTACGTTACTGACACTCTTAGAAAATATGAGTTTTAGTTATAAATGAGACCAAAAAATTAACCTTAATTCTTTGATCTCAAAACTCTGCAAAATATACGGCAAAACATTCAGCAAGCTTCTATTCTTATTTTTCCATAATCTTGGAAATTATTTCTGAGAATAGCTCTCATAAACCCTCTCTCTCCACTGTTTCTAATCTTGTTTTCCTTCTTGTTGGAAGCCGATTAGCATCTCTTCTTGCAGCTCAAAGTGACTCAGACCTGCTTCTACCCTCTTCTGTGGTGTCAGCTTGGTCCCTCCCCCCACCGCCAGCCTCAGCAGGGACCCCATGGCACTCCTCCTCTTCCCCTCAGAGAAGCAGCTAGTTGCCCATATAAATTCACCATTCCCCTGCTCTTCTCTATTAGCAACTGTGTTCATGCTGCTGAAATTCTTCCCTCTCCCAAATGTGTGTGCATTAATTTTTAATGCCTAAAATCTGCCTCTCAAATACGGTCTTTCTGCCATATAATCTGTATCTTTCTCAATTTAGTAAGGTGTGGTAGATACATTCTGTGCAACAAAATGTATTACAGCGCTTATTTCCCTAC
The DNA here is from genome assembly GCA_004023965.1 of Spilogale gracilis. Classification (NCBI taxonomy): domain Eukaryota; kingdom Metazoa; phylum Chordata; class Mammalia; order Carnivora; family Mephitidae; genus Spilogale; species Spilogale gracilis. The sequence goes on from PITA01028321.1 coordinate 11,494, forward strand.
CAAATAAGTCTTATTTGTAGTTGTTTTCACTCTGAATAAAAGAAACACCCGAAATTCTGTATTTTTTACTCCACAATGTGTAGCCCAACTCTGGGCATCTTCTTTTGTAAATAAAATATTAATTTTGGTTCTTCTTTCCAGACTTTTAGTTCTATGTATTCAGTATTTTCATGAAGATATAAACAAAAACCACAGCTTCTTTCCACAACTGGATATTTTCGATCAAGTCACTTGCCTCAAACAGGGAACCCGGAATAATGAAACATGTGTCTGGCTCCCTTTCAAAAGAAACACTGCTTTCCTGTTCCTCTCACTGCTAGTCCCTCAGCCAAGCACTGATCCCTGGGGATCTATGAAGTTTCCACATCTCACTTACTTTCAAGCTTAGGAGAAGGAACCTTTCTAAGCTAACCGGTATCGACTGATGAGTTTAGGCAAAGTGCTGTCATTTCTTCATTAAAATCATTCTGCAGGCCCAGAAGTCTTGCTCCCTTTCAACCATCTTCATATTTTTCTGACTTGGATACAAAAGCTAATGGAATAATAGGATAACCTCTGTGAAATAAAATGAACTTTTCCCCACCAATAAATCTTGTGTTACCAAGAGACATTTTGACACTAAAACTAAAGATTCTTTCCTTAGAAATCTGTCAAATTAATTTTGCCACGCTGTATAATGGAAGGAGCATTCAACTCAGCCAGAACACCTTGGTCCTATTCCAGAATTTGCCTTAAATCATGCAATTCTCCAAATTCCACTGGGTCTCCATTTCCTCATTAGTAAAAATGAGGAAAGCAAGCTACATTATTCTCAGTCTTGGCAAACTCCATTATTTATTTATTGAAAACCTACTGTAGCCAGGCACTGTGTTAGGCATTGGGTATATAAAATGAGGGCTGAGGCAGGGGAGAATTCTAAACCTGGAGAAGAGGCAGTGGGAAAATCCACTGTTACTTTCTTAGCCTTTCTAAAAGCACAGACGCATGAAAACAAATGGCATTTGGGACACAGGAGAAAACCCTGGATTAGCAGGAACTCAGCGCATGGTGAAGAATGGCACAGATGAGCCAAAGAGGGAACCTGTGGCAACGCTGTGAGGAATCCTAAGTGTGTCAGGATTTGGGCTTTTTCCTGGGCAACAGGAGGCAGTAAGCGTTTTGAATCAGGGGCTCACACTGGCAACAGAGTCGGGATGGAGAGATGGCAGCAAGTCTGGCAATGGCAAGAGCATGGAAACACTCCCACAAGAATCTAAGCAAGAGAAGAGGACACAAAATGAGGGAGCAGCAGGGGGACTCTAGAGATAGAACCAGATAAGACAGGTATTTCTGAGGTATAAATAACAGACCTTACTGACCATTAAATGTGGTTAGAGAGTGAGAGGAAGGAACTGGGAGACTATTTGGGTGTCCGTTCCACTCATCAAGATGGCATATACAGGAGGAGGAGCAGTTTTGAGAGACCAGATGTTCACCTGGGGACAGGTCGTGCATAAAGCTTCTAAAGAATATTCAGGTAGAGCTAGCCACTAGGTAGCTGTGCAGTCAGATCTGGAGTTTGGGGAACAGGTCAATACCTGAAGACTGATATGGACGTTGGTAATAACATACAGAAGGTAGAATTGTGTTGACTTCGTTTCTTTTCCCCATAAGGTTTTTCTTATATTCTCTGAACAGAACTGTTAAAATCAGGGGCTCCAGAAATGCTTTTGGATTAACTGAATCAGTAGTCATTGTGTTCCTATTTCTCAGAAAACTGAGATGATAGAAGGCTGCTTTCTCTTGCAATCTGGTGCCTTCTGAGGAAGATGGGAAGTAATTCTTTTCCAAGTTCACCTAAAAGAGCCCTAAACAAAAATCTTCGTCTAATGCCACACCCAAGACCATTTTCCTAGGATCCTTAAAGAAAAATATCCATAGTTGTTTTTTTTTTTTTAAGATTTTATTTATTTGATAGAAAGAGAGAGATCACAAGTAGGCAGAGAGGCAGGCAGAGGGAGAGGAGGAAGCAGACTTCCTGCTGAGCAGAGAGCCTGACGCGGGCCTCGATCCCTGGACCCTGAGATGATGACCTAAGCTGAAGGCAGAGGCTTTAACCCACTGAGCCTCCCAGGTGCCTGAAAAATATCCATAGTTAAGAGTTCAGTGGATTGAGAAAAATTATAGAGCTGAAGGTAGATTCAAGAAAAATACCAGTGAATGTGTTATCTGAAAGTGGATATTCATCTTTCCACTCGACTACCCAACTATGAACTAAGATTGCTGTCATTTAAATTGAGCAATATAGAAAAGAAAAGAAAAGAAAAGAAAAGAAAAGAAAAGAAAAGAAAAGAATGAATTCCTAGAAGCCTATAACCTCCCAAAATATAACCAGGAAGAAATGGAAAATTGGAATAAATCAATTACCAGCAATGAAATTGAATCAGTAAGAAAAAAAATGCCCAACAAACAGAAGTCCAGAACCAGAAGGCTTCAACGTGAATTCTACTAAATATTTAAAGAAGAGTTAACACCTCTTCTTTTCAAACTATTCAATAAATAAATAAATAGATAGATAGATAAATAAATAAAGAGGAAGGAAAGCTTCCTTCCAAATGCATTCTATAGGGTCAGAACGACTCTGATACCAACAGATAGACACTCCAAAAAAAGATCTCCAGGGGCCAATATCTCCAAGGAATATAGATGCAAAATCCTCAACAACACCAACAAAAATCCTCAACAAGATATTAGCACATAGAATCCAACAATACATAAAAAAAAAAATTTCATTCACCACAATCTGCTGGGATTTATTCACAAAATGCAAGAATGTTTCAATATTTGCAAATCAACCTGATACATCACACTAACAAGAGAACGGGAAAAAAACCATCTGATCATTTCAATAAATACAAAAAAATAAAAGGCATTTGACAAAATACAACATCCATTCATGATAAAAACCCTCAAGGTGGGTTTAGAGGAAGCATCCCTTAACATAATAATGGCCATAATGGGAAAAACCCCTAGAGAACATCAAATTCAATGAGGAAACACAGAACCACCAAGAGCTTTCCTCCACTATGGTCAGGAATAAGATAAGGATATCTACTCTCCTCATTTTATTTGACGTAGTACTGGAAGTCCTAGCCAGAGCAATCAGACCAGGAAAAAAAAAGAAAAAAGTCCTCCAAATTGCTAAATAAGAATAAAACTTACACTATTAGCTGATGACATGATACCATAAATAAAAAAGTCCTAAAGACCCCATCAAAAAACTACTGGAACTGATAAAGGAATTCAATAAAGTCACAGAATACAAAAATCAATATACAGGAATCTGTTGCGTTACCATACACTAATAATAAAGTCGAAGAGAAGTTATGAAAACAATTCCATTTATAATTGCACCAGAAAGAGGCGCTTGGGTGGCTCAGTTGGTTAAGTGACTGCCTTCGGCTCAGGTCATGAACCGGGAGACCTGGGATTGAGCCCCACATCGGGCTCCCTGCTCCGCAGGAAGCCTGCTTCTCCCTCTCTCACTTTCCCTGCTTGTGTTCCCTCTCTGGCTGTGTTTCTCTCTGTCAAATAAATAGATAAAATATTTTTAAAAAATAAATTAATTAAATAATTGCACCAGAAAAATCATAAAATACCTAGGAGTAAACTTAACCAAGGAAGTGAGAGCTCTGTACTCTGAAACTAATGAAAGATATTGAAGACAACACAAATGGAAAGATACTGCATGCTCATGGGTTAGAACAAATATTGTTAAAATGTCCATACTACCCAAAGCAATCTACAGATTTTATGTAATCTCTATCAAAATATTAACAGCATTTTTACATGGAACAAATCATCCTAAAATTTGTACAGAACCATGGGAGACCCAAGACAGCCAAGTAATCTTGATAAAGAACTGGAGATATCATAATCCCACATTTCAAGATATACTACAAAGCTGAGGTAATCAGAACAGTATGGTACTGGCACAAAACCAGACAGATAGATCAACAGAAGAGAGAGCCCAGAAATAAACCCACAATTATATGGTCAATTAATCTTTGACAAAGGAGGCCAGAATATGCAATGGGAAAAGCCTTTTCAACAACTGCTGTTAGGAAACAACTACCTGCCAAAAAAAATAAAACTGGACCACTTTCTCATATAGTATACAAAAATACATTCAAAATAGATTACAGGGGCGCCTGGGTGCTCAGTTGGTTAAATGACTGCTTTGACTCAGATCATGATCCCGGAGACCCGGGATTGAGTCCCACATCGGGCTCCCTGCTCAGCAGGAAGCCTACTTCTCCCTCTTTTGCTCCCCCTGCTTGTGTTCCCTCTCTGGCTGTGTTTCTGTCTGTCAATAAATAAAATCTTTAAAAAAAAAAAATAGATTACAGACCTAAATGTGAGGTTAGAAGAGAACACAGGCAGTAATTTCTTGACATCAGCCATAGCAACATTTTTATAGGTCTCTTGAAGGAAACAAAAGCAAAAATAAAAAGTTTCTGCACAAAGGAAATAGTCAACAGAACTAAAAGACAACCTACCAAACAGGAGAAGATAATTTGCAAATGACCTATTGAATAAAAGGCTCGTACCCAAAATATATAAAGAACTTATAAAAGACACCAGAAAACAACCCAATTAAAAATGGGCAAAAGACATAAACAGACATTTCTCCAACAAAGACATACAAATGGCTAACAGACACTGAATATTACTCAGTGAAATGAAAAAGAATGAAACCTTGCCACTTGCAACAACATGGATGGAACTAAGAGTATAATACTAAGTGAAATAAGTCATTAAAAAAAAAACATATGATTCTGTGAAATTTAAGAAACAAAACAAAGAAAAAAAAAAAAAAAGAAAACCCCCAAAACAAATTCAACTCTAGAGAACTAACCGGTGGTTACTAGAGGGAAGGTGGACAGTGGGGAGGGGGGAGGGAAGGCAGGTGATAAAACAGGTGAAGGGGATAAGAGTATACTTATGATGAGCACTGAGTAATGTACAGAATTGTTCCATCACTATATTGTATACCTGAAACTAATACAATGTTACATTAACTATACTGGAATTAAAAAAATTTTTAAAGCGAAAAGGAACTTTTGGGACTTCATCAAAATAAAAAGCTTCTGCACAGTGAAGGAAACAGTCAACAAAACAAAGAGATAACCCACGAAATGGGAGAGGATACTTGCAAGTGATACTACAGACAAAGGGCTGATATCCAAGATCTATAAAAAACTCCTCAAACTCAACCACCAAAATAAAGATCATCACATCAAAAAATGGGCAGGAGACATGAAGAGGTACTTCTCCATGGAAGACATATAAATGGCTAACAGACACATGGAAAAAGGTTCATCATCACTAGCTATCAGGGAAATTCAAATCAAAACCACATTGAAATACCACCTTACACCAGTTGGAATGCCCAAAATTAACAGGACAGGAAACAACAATGTTGGAGAGGTTGTGGAGAAAGGGGAACCCTCTTACACTGTTGGTGGGAATACAAATTAGTGCAGCCGCTTTGGAAAACAGTGTGGAGATTCCTTTAAAAAGTTAAAAATAGAGCTAACCTATGACCCTGTGATTTCAGTACTGGGTATTTACCCCAAAGATACAGATGTAGTGAAAAGAAGGGCCATATGTACCCCAATGTTCACTGCAGCAATAGCCACAATCGCCAAACTGTAGAAAGAGCCAAGGTGCCCTTCAACAGATGAATGGATAAAGAAGATGTGGTCCATATATACAATGGAATATTATGCCTCCATCAGAAAGGATGAATACCCAACTTTTGTAGCAACATGGACTGGATTGGAGGAGATCATGCTGAGTGAAATGAGCCAAGCAGAGAAAGTCAAGTATCACATGGTTTCACTTACTTGTGATGCATAAAGGGTAATATAGAGGACAGCAGGAAAAGGGAAGAAAATGGAAAGTGGGGTAAATCAGGGAGGGAGATGAAACATGAGAGACTTTGGCCTCAAACAAACTGAGGGTCTTGGACAGGATGGGGGAAATGGGTGAGCCTGGTGGTGGGTATTGAGGGCACGTATTGTATGGAGCACTAGGGGTGAGGCATAAACAATGAATCTTGGAACATTGAAAATAAAATGAGGTACTACAAAAAAATTTTTTAAGAAGAAAAACTTTTTAAAAGGTATCATTTACGGGAGGGGTCCAGGTCCCACCCCGGTGGCTCTACGGGGAGAGGGTTGGGGAAGAGAGGCTGGTGTGGGGTTTGCCCAGCAGAGGCCCGGTGGCGGCGCCGGGCAGCCAGGTCCTCGCGGCAGTCGGGAACTACCTGGTGGTCTGCCGGACCATGTGTTGTGTGCGTGTTGCCCCCCCCCGTGTCCTCGGGGGTGTGTGGGGGTAGGTGGGAACCCCCTGGGTGCCTGTGGGGTCATAAATTTTAAAAAAAATCAAAAGAAAAAAATTTAAAAAAAAGAAAAAAAATTAAAGTATCATTTAGTGCAAATGCATGGTGGCAAGGTTTCCAGCCTCAGTGGGAGAGATGTAAATGATGACAGATGATAAGAGTTCCAGAGAGAAAATGACAAGACAAATTTCCAGCTTGCCTATCCCTTTGAGGTGGAAAAATGTAAGGTTGAAGATAGAATGATAAGGAACACAAGTAACACAAAACTCCAAATCCCTCAGTTTATGATTAGAAAAGGATGGCACCATGTAATTCAAAATATACTTAGAACTGCCATAATTTGTATGAGAAAATTACATTTTTAAAAAGATTTTATGTGGCAGACAGAGCAAGACAGCACAAGTCAGGGGGAGAGGTGGAGCCAGAGGGAGAGGGAGAAGCAGGCTCCCCACTAAGCAAACAGCCCAGTATAGGGCTCTATTCCAGGACACTGGGCTCATGACCTGACCCAAAGGCAGACACTTAACCAACTGAGCCACCCAGGTGCCCAGAGAAAAATACATTTCTATGAAGACTCTATCTGCTGGTAATTGAAGTCGAAGCCATGAAGGCAAATGTTCTCCAAAGAATATATAGAGTTAGAAGGAAAATGGGTCAAGGAAGGAACCAAATAGAACATTAAGATTGGTTTGTAAATGTAATTTTAAGACTTAGGCTTGTAATTTGTAAATTTGATAATCTGATTATAGCCACAGACTCCATCCAGAAAAAAATATTCACACAAATTTTAAGCATGGAACTTAAGGAGATTCACTGTCTCCATGATTCAAGGATTTGAAGTCAAGGAAATGGGAAAAAGGGACACAAATAACCAATTCCATTTAGCTATTAAAAATCATAATCTTTCCAAGAACACCATCAAGTGATGATGTGTTCATCATCAAATGAGACCTTCATGGTTTTTTGTTTTGTTTCCCTGCCATTAAGAAGTCACTGTATTGTTTCTATGAATGGGGAGACACTGAGAATTAGAAAAGGGAACAAAATGTTACATGTCTGTTATACTTCAATAAAAGTGTATATAGATTCCTTATATGACATTCCATACATATACAGTACCATTAAATGGAATACTGCAAAACAAAAATGAACTGCCAATACATGTGATCTATAACATGAATGGCTCCACAAAACATTCTACTATATTAAAGAAGGTAGGCACAGAAGACCACATACTGTATGATTCCATTTATAGGACTGGTCCATAAAAGGCAAATTCATAGAGACAGATTAGTAGTTGCCTAGAACCGAAGCTAGAGTGGGTTCTTCCTACAGACATACACAAAGGAACTTTTGCACGTGAGAGAAACGTTCTAAAACTGGATTGTGGTGAATGTTGTACAATCCTACAAATTTACTAAAAGTACACCTCAATATTTTCGGGGAGTTCCCTGAAGAGAGCTGAATTCCAGCAAAAAAACCACTACAAGACAACCGTGAACACCCATGAAACCAGCCTGAAATGTGATATTTCCCACTTCTGGACCGCCACGAGAGACAAAGAACATCGGCAAAAAGGTAGAAACAAATTGGAGGGTCTGGAGGCTTGCCCCCAGAGACAGGGGAGTGGGGGAGGAAGCCCGCAGAGCTGAACCATTGAAAACAAATACC
>PITA01028322.1:0-19563 GCA_004023965.1 Spilogale gracilis
AGAGGAACTAACTCATCTCTTGCTATATCTTTTCAGTAATATAATTCTATGACAACTTCCAGTGCTTAGAAAATAAGTACATTCTTAATGCAATAATCAGCACTTATACTTGAAAGGAGTTTTAGAAATCATTCATTTCAGGAGTCAACAAGCTTCTCCCCACTGCCTGGTTTTGTAAATAAAATTTCATTATAACACAGTCACTCCCTTGCTCATTCACTCATTCATTTAAATATAGTCTATGGCTGCTTTCTCAGTCCAATAGCCTAGTTGAGTAGTTGCAACTGAGACTGTCGGGCCCACGGATCAAAAATAAACTAGCCCTGTGGAAAGAGCTGTTGACCCCTGATTTAGCTCAACCACCTCAGTTTATAATGAAGTAGCTGACTGAACAATGAAAGCAAAATCACTTGCCCATGGTCACATAGGCAGTAAAAATGAATGACAGGCAGGTCTGCTATTCCCAGATAAATCCTCTTTACATCACCCTGCCACTTAATGACATTTAAAAAATGTGTTTCATATTCTCTAATATTATGATGAAACAATCCCTAATAAGTAGAATTTTCTATATAAGTAGTTATCTGCCTTATTCTTTCCTATAATTATTCTAATTATAGTAAAATTTAAAAAGACTGGTAACCAACACAATACCTATCATTTTTGGTCCTTAAAAGTTGTTAGTGTTGGCTGCCTGGGTGGCTCAGTGGGTTAAAGCCTCTGCCTTCAGCTCAGGTCATGATCTCAGGGTCCTGGGGTCAAGGCCAGCATCAGGCTCTCTGCTCAGTGGGGAGCCTGCTTCCTCCTCTCTCTCTGCCTGCCTCTCTTCCTACTTGTGATCTCTCTGTCAAATAAATAAATAAAATCTTTTAAAAAAAAAAGTTGTCAGTGTTTCTACAGAAGAAAAACAACGTGATCAGAACAGATGCACATATTATTAATTCCCATTATCAGTCACATTTTTATTTTTCTCCATTGACTCCAAATTTTTGCCTACTACTTCTACCCAAGTGGTATATTGTGTAAAGACACCATTAAGCAGAATGTCTATCAGTATCTTCAGGAAATGGAGAGATGAACTTTCCTCAGTGATGTGAAGTAGAGATAAATATGAGTTTGGGGTTAGGGATGAGAGGGTGGCAGGAAGATAACCTGGGATGAAATTTACAATCATGCTTTACTTCATACCTGCTTAAAAAGTACTATAATAGTGTATATAGCGTATTATTAACATTAATATTAAATATTTAACATTTTTAATCTTACTATCTCACTTCAAAAACATGAGGTTGCTATGTTCACTGCCTTGATTGTGATAATTATATATAAATTATACCTCAGTTTAAAAAAAAAGAAAAAAGAAAACTCATGAGATTGATATTCTTTTAGCAGGAGAGGAAAAGAAAATGTAAACCAGCCATTTAAGTCACATTTATGTGCTAAAATCAAGCTCGTATGTGACAAATCACAAGAAGCAATAATCAACATGAAGAAAATTCCTGTCAGATTAAATCTCTGATTATTATGGTTGCTTAACTCAAAATAAAGTGGCTCTTACATCTTGTGTTGTAGTGTCAAACATTTGGATGCATATGCTTTAAGTCCGATGCAGAACGAGTCACCAAAACAAATACTGTTGACATCCGGTATTACGCAGTCATCTGAAACTATTATACTAATGATTCTAGTTTAGCACAAAAAAATTTCAGTTTCAAAAGGCACTTATTAAGACATATTCTGAGCATTACTGCAAAAATGTAAAAACGTGAAAATTACAACACAATAAATAAAGCATAACAAGATGGAATGGGCCCAGAGTATATTTTTTCCCAGTTTGGAGTTAAACGATACTACTTTATTTCAAGAATCTAAACTCTGCTTAAATTAGGATATCAAGGAAATCAGACTTACCAACAATTTTTAGCCTCACAAAAATCCTAGAATTTCTCCTCTGTTCCTAAAATAACGCAGGGTCTTCTGGGGGAAGGAAATAACATTTGTTTAGTCAGGCTGCATGTTGTATGCCTAGTGAAAACACTGAGGCTTTATCTATAATTTCCTAATTTGCCAGCTCCTTTCCTTCTATATGTGCTCTCAGGAGATTAGTGTCGACTTCTGAAGAGGAGCTCAAGCTGCTCTTAGAATCATCTTCTTTATCTCACAATCACTGTTGGTAAAATAGCAAGATACCAAGGGATTCATGACATATAATTCTTCAACGTGCACAAGAAATTAAAAGAATAATTTATGTTTCATACATCTCTAATTATAGTAGGGTAAAAGGAAGAAGGAAGATCATATCATTGAAGTTACAAATTATGTATAAGACCCATCCAAAGCCAGCACTTTCATTCAGGGCAAGTTTATGGCTCATTAACTCTGTTGTGTGTAACACTCCTTTTTGATCTTACTGCTCATATATATTAAGTTATAGATAAATGATATAGATACTTTTTAAAATAAATTTGTGCTCCTTTATTTTTTTTTTACTTTCGAATATCTGTGGATTTTATTTATTTTTATTTTTTTATTATGTTCAGTTAGCCACTATATAGTACCTAGTTAGTTTTTGCTGGGTATTATAATTAATGAATGATTATAGTTCTTTTAAATAACTATTTTTTTTACAATTATGAAACAAATGATCCACCGTATCTTGGGATAAATATATTGACTACCATTAGTTTCTTCTCAGCCTTGCGGAGAGGTATAAAGAAAAAAAATTTTTAAACAGAAATTATTCAAATTTTAAAAGTCAGTTATCTTTTTAAATATTTAAAAGATACAGCAACTGGTAAGCTATATACGTTCAATTTTTTGTTTTCTTTTTGTTTTAAAGTCTGGGATAATATTTTTATGTGCATATTCAAGAAATTTTAAACTCTTCTCATTGTGGTTATTCCTTAGAATTTGACAGGATGAAACTTTTTGATTAATAAAAAGGGAAGATGGCATGATTCTGTAATTCTCTTAAAACATACTCCTGAATCAACATTAGATTGGTTTAATCAAGTCTTGGTATAATCAAGTCTTTAAATAAGCATGACTGGGTTTGTGACAGGGGCTGAGAAGTTTCATTTACTCTGATCTTACTATAAAATAAATAGTATAATATTGTAAATGGTACAGAAGATCATGAAGTGAAAAGGTCAAATTTCCTACTGCAGTCCTCTACCCAACTGCCCTCTCCAGAAGTAACCACAGTTAATAATTCTTTTGTATATTAAGTTGTTTTCTATGTGTCTGTGCATGGGTTTTGATGTTTCAAGCCCCAGAAAGGAAAATATGTGTGACCTAGGGCTCAAAGTGGACTATTTTAGATTAAAATAGACAACATTCAATTCAATAAAGCACATTCAGTGGACCCCTCCTATGTGCAAATGGCTATAATACATTTTACAGAAGGCATCTGAGGGTATAAGGGTGGGGCGATCACATTGGATCTGTCTTCAATTAGTGTGTGTTTCTGTACTTAAACAAGCACCACTAGTGTAAAAACAAGTCTGAATGTGACTCAAGATACCAGAACATGCCATGTGAAAATAAAGGAGAGAAGAAGGGTTAATTCTACCTTGATGAATCTATTTGAATTACTCATATAGTTATGGAAACTGACACAACATAACATATTTAGAGAAGGAAAACAACCTGGCATGGATTGAGTTTAGAGAGCATGAATGCATGAGACAATATGGTTGAAAAAGTAGGTTCAGGCTCCATCTTAGATTTTATATAGTAGATAAAGTGACAACATTAATCAATAGCAGACATTTGTTTTCGAGAAACATACCCAGTAGAGAGGAGAATGGATCACAGATGAAAAAGATAAAGATGAGTAAAGCAGAAACTTGTTGTACTCTTCCAGGCAAAACTTTAAAAGGGTCAAAACAAGTTCCATTGTAAGACTGAATTAAAAAACATTTCAAAGCGTAACTCTAGCTTGAATATGGAGTGTGAACATTTTAATTTGAGGTATGAAGCAGAAGGGAGTTGGGGAAGCTACAATATTTCTTGCTTGAGTGACTGTATGGTTGTTGAAGTTATTAATTAATACAGGGAATATAGAAAGAATAGCTGGTGAAGAATGAAGAATAAGGAACTTGGCTTTGAAAATACTGATTCTGAATTGTCAATAGGGGCCTCACAAAAATTATCTCAGAAGCAATGTGTGAGACATTTAAGATAATTGAACGGCAGAACTCAGAGTCATAAATGTGGAGATCATTTGCGTATCAGTTGGTATCAGCAAGCAAAATATATTAAATTGAAAAGAGGTCCACGAAGTAAACACATCCACCAGGCAGGAGATACTGGAGAGGAAAGAAGAAAAAGAACACAGAAGGGAAAGCATAAAGGAAGGGAAATAGTAAACAGGTCCTAAACCCAAAGGCTGCCTCCCACCAGCTCCCATGAACTCCACATCACTTCTGCTCTGGGATGGTCCCAAAGCTTTCTCTTGTTAGTTTTCTCTGGGTTTTCCTGATTTGTCTCTCTGGCCCACTTTGTTACCAGTACTCACCTTTCAGATACACTAAGAATGGATTCTAACAAGTTTCTCCTTTCCTTCCTATTCCTAAGAGAGTTTATTTTGAGTAAAAACAATTTTTACTGCTAAATACTATATGAAAAGAGATTTTTTTAAAAATCCAAATAAAACAGTTGTAAAAACAAAATAGAATCTTAAATTGCTTTCCCTTATTATTCATGTTCTTTGGCATACAAAGAAACTAAAACTGATGGTTCTTAGCAACCTCCCTGATTTCAATTTTTATGTTTTCCTTCTTTGTTTCAGCCTTTTCTAAAACTCCAATTATCCTTTTTGTTCCAGAGGCTGTTCCTCTGAATCTTTTCCAAATCCTCTGACCATATTCTTTCCTATCCATTACCCACTGAAATCCCAAAGTCCGTCTCAATGTTCAGCAACTGGACCCACCTGTGGGATTCACTTATCCCAGAGGGTATCACATAACCAAGGTCGTGTTTTTTAATGTAGGAAATGCCTTATGTTACTGCTGACACAAGTCAGGGTAGCAGGCACAGAGTACCAAATACAGTATTAGAGATTTTTCTCTTTTCCATGTTTTATTCCAGTGTCAACAACAATAAACATTTAATGACTGCCCCCTGTGCAGAACACTACGAAATAAAAGGAAGTGCCACTTATGTTTTCTGTTCTTAAAAAGCTCAGTAAAGAATAGCTACACTAACCACTAGAAAAGAGGAGTTAAGAAAAATTATCTACTTAAACAATTTAGCATATGTAGAAGACATATTGCACAAGTATGCAGAATAGAAAGTGTATTTAATAAATATTATTTGAATTAAGTGCCTTGTAATTTGGGGAAAACATCAAATTAGATCTATACCTTCCACCACAAACCAAAATAGCTCTGTTTGAAGTGCTTTAGAGATACATATGAATAGCCTCTGATTTCTTCCCCCCAAATCTCCACCTGAGGTTGTCATTCATAGATGAATAAAAGCATCAATAGATTTGAGGGTAATGACAAAGAAGAGGTTTTTTTTTTTTAATGTTTAGAAAATCATGAAATCTAGAAAAATAACAGTAAAAAAACCTCATTAGTTAAATGTCAAAATGATGTGAACATGCAATTCACAAAAAGAGGTAGCACATTTTTAAAGTAAATATTGGCTCTAAAATGTGAGAAAGTGTTGAAACCAATAAATATGAAAAATGTTACATTAAAACAGCAGTGAAGTGGCATTACTTCCACATACTGCTAGTGACACTCTCAATTTTTACAACCATTTTGGAAAGCAATTTGGCAACATGAGCCACAAGTCTTTAACCCTTTCAATCAGCAATTCTAGTTCAGAACAAGCACAGAACATATTCTCAGGAAATAATCAAATTGTAAATTATGATTAATTCACTTAATATATAACATCCATTAAAAACTAAGGTGCTAAGATCTATAGAAATGGGGTAAGACTTTCTAATTACAAGTGGAAACTCATGATATAAAATTACATATGCAGAGTAATTAGTATTAGGTACATTTATAAGTTCATTTGGAATATGATGTATAAAACGCACAAGTATGTATTAGTAGTATTTCAAAATAGTGGTTATTTCTAAGTGTTTTATCAATTATTCAAACTTTATACAGGTTATATGTGGTTTTTTACAATAGAAAAAATGTACTTCTGATTTTAGCTGAATAGACCTTGGGTTGTTGGTTTTGTTTACCTCTGGCTTCCTTATTTGATAACTCTTAGGTTTTCTAGCTTGCATTTGGCTTCTGTTTAGTATTAACATTAATTTATCTAAAATAAACTAATTAACCAAGGATAGCATGTCATTAAGTTATTGCTACAATAATGTTGCTGAACAAATCACCCCAAACTCAATGGCCTGCAATGACATTGATTTTTCTGATTCCAAGGTCTGCAGGCTGGGTAGGGCAGCTCTGCTTCAGGCTTTAGGTCTGGTCAAGGCTGAAGGGAAGTAGCTCTGACAGCGTGCTCCTCTCAGTGTTCTGCTAATATTGTGCTAGCTGAATGAAGTTATAGGGTCAAACCCAACATCAGTGGCAAAGAGAAATATACTTTGCCCCCTCTATGGTTCTGCAAGGTCACACGGCAGAGGAAAGAAATACAGAATTAACAACAATCCGGTCTGCCACACAGAGATTAATTCTCATCTTTTAGTTTCTGAATCTTCATCTGTAATTTAAGAATACTGAGTTATATAATCTCATCATCAAGTTATTTAATCTGCCCAAGCCTCAATTTCCTTATTATGGATGGTAATAGTATCCATTCCATGTAATGTTGTGGCATTTAAGTAGACAGTGCTTGTAAAATCTTTATAATGCTCAACAAATGTTAACTGTTATTAATCTTAAAGTTTTGTCCAACTGTGTGACATCTATGACATTTCATAGTCTAAAAAAGTCATGGAAGGACTTTTAGAGAAGATGGCATAGTAGGAGGACCCTAAGAGCTCACCTCTCCCACAGATTTAACCCACATCAGTATAAAACAACCCAAAGACTAGAAGAGACTACACAGCTAAATGCAGAGAAGATGCACATCAAAGAGAGTGGAAAGGTGGTTGGGAGTTAAAGAGACCATTGGAACTGTCCACGAGAGGGAAGAACTCTACGGGTGCAGACGGGAAAGAAACAGACTTTCAGGCACAGGGAATACCCATAACATTTGGCTTTGAAAATCAGAAAGGCATAATTTTACAAGTTCTTATAATCAGTGGGGCTTAACACCTGAACTTTAAAATAAGCCATTGTAGGGGCACCTGGGTGGCTCAGTTGGTTGGGTGACTGCCTTCGGCTCAGGTCATGATCCTGGAGACCTAGGATCGAGTCCCACATCGGGCTCCCTGCTCGGCGGGAAGCCTGCTTCTCCCTCTCTCATGTTCCCTCTCTCGCTATGTTTCTCTCTGTCAAATAAAACAAATCTTAAAAAAAAAAAAAAAGTTTTAAAATAAGCCATTGTAGATTAAAAGATCTCTCTCCATTTTGTTTCGAATTCTCAGCGTGGACTCCAAAGCACCCTGCCATTTCAGGGCATTCTGGCAGCTACACTTGGAGAATTTATTTCTACATCCTGAAGGTCAGCCAGGTCTACCTTTGTTTCCAAGACTCTGAGAATTTTGAGATGTAGTCAAGATGATTTGAGTAATGAATTTGCTTTGTGAGGGAATTGAGAGTTTGGTTCAGGTTAAGTAAGCCTTAAAATCCTTTTTCAGTGTGCACCTGGGTGGCTCAGTTGTTGGGCATCTTCCTTCAGCTCAGGTCATGATCCTGGAGTCCAGGGATCAAGTCCCACATCAGGCTCCCTGCTTTGCGGGAAGCCTGCTTCTCCCTCTCCTACTCCCCTTGTTCGTGTTCCCACTCTAGCTGAGTTTCTGTGTCAAATAAATAAAATCTTAAAAAAAAAACCTGACTTTCAGGTTCAAAACAGGCTCACTATTTTTAAGAAGCTGTAGTCTCCAAAAAGATTGAAAACAGAAAACCTGGGCACCTGGGTGGCTCAGTGGGTTAAAGCCTCTGCTTTCAGCTCAGGTCATGATCTCAGGGTCCTGGGATCGAGGCCAGTATCAGGCTTTCTGCTCAGCAGGGAGCCTGCTTCCTCCTCTTTCTCTGCCTGCCTCTCTGCCTACTTGTGATCTCTCTCCCTCTCTGTCAAATAAATAAATAAAATCTAAAAAAAAAAAAAGAAAAAGAAAAGAAAACAGAAAATCTGTTGAAAGTTGAGCATACCTGGGCCAGCTTGTTCTGACTGTCCAAGAAATAGGATAATCAGACCCATCAAACTTTCAAGGCACCAGGCCATTGGGTAGTTACTCCCTAGTTATGGTCAGATTTTTTTCTTATTATTTTGTCTTATTTGATGCAAAAACAGTATAGTGACCAACATATAAATCCAATTAATAGTGATATTGGAAAAAATTTAAAATGCTATTAATTTGAAATTTCCAAAATATTAATGATAAATCATTTTAATGAATACTCATTATTTTAACAAGGATATAGAGATCACTTCTCTTTTCTTTTCTACTTACCTTCTTCTGGAAATCTTGTACAGATAAATAGATTAGAAAATATTTTATTATGGATATTACGTGTTATTTTTGCTTTAAAGAGGTCAGTATTAATTTCTGATTTCCCATGAAACTGGGTTTGTAGTCACAATATATTAGGTAGCACTAATACTTAAACAGCATTTATAAAAACTGATAGCATAAATCTTAAAAATATAAAAAAAGAAGAAAAGTGAGACAGACAAATAAGAGAGAAGGAAAGAACTTGCCAAGAGGAAGAAGATTTGAAACCTACATAGCAAGATTTTGTATTATTTTGAAATTAGTATTGTCTTTTCTAGTTTTCCATATATTTTTAATTTGTTCAACTGTAAATCAATCCATCAAATTCTGTTTCCCTAAATCTTCAAACAATTGGAAAAGACTTATCATGGAGCTAGCTCTCCTTTTGTTTAAAGCTCTAAGATGAAATTCACACAAGGAGGGTCTTTGAAAACATGAAATATCTTTATTTCTCACATATATACCTAAGAAAATTCCATATTACCATTTCCCAGTTGAAAAAATAATGTCTTGGTCAATGAGTCATTTATTATTTTTTAAGTGCTTTTCAAGTAATGTGTGCAGAGTTGAAGAAATAAATCCTGTTTTATTTTTTTGGTAATATTTATTTATTTATTTGAAAGAGAAAGAGTGCACCTGATAGCGGGGAGGGGCAGAAGGAGGGAGAGAGAGAAAAATCTTAAGCAGATTCCCTGCTGAGCAGAGAATCCATCTCAGGGCTTGATCCTATGACTCTGAAATCATGACCTGAGCTGAAATCAAGAGTCAGATGCTCAACCAGCTAAGCCACCCAGGTACCCTGAAATAAATTCCATTTTTAAAGCAAGTATTTAATTCTGTCCCTCAAGCACAGGCTTAAAAATTCACACATCTCTCTTCATGTCAAAGGATGTCACTCCCTACCCTTGGGTACCTTCTATTTTCTCTTCAACTCCATTGATGTGGTGCCACTATTTTGACTTCTATCAGGTTAGATTCTGCTTAGAAATATTGGCCTGCATGAATACTGGGAAACGAGTAACTCCCTGAAGAATATCTTCACTTCCCTGATTGATTTCTCCTCCTTGCTATGGCTAACCACTCTATTTCTTGAAGGATACAGTCCATCAAGAGCCGGGTCCTTTATTCGTTACCTGGCACGTAGTTTGTCTCTCATCTTGACACTGACCAGCCTTACTTTCCCCACATCTTTACCTTTTCTCTAGTCTTTACCATTTTATTTTATTTTTTTAAAGATTTTATTTATTTATTTCACAGAGAGAAACACAGAGAGGGAACACAAGCAGGGGAAGTGAGAGAGGGAGAAGCAGGCTTCCTACTGAGCAGGGAGCCCAATGCGGGGCTCAATCCCAGGACTCTGGAATCATGACCTGAGCCAAAAGCAGAGGCTTAATGATTGACCTACCCAGGCGCCCCCAGTCTTTAACATTTTATACTTTTCTAAGTCCTTTCCTTCTTTGTGTCTGTAGATGCACAGCACTAAACCTGGCTTTCCTCCCTTGCAAAAATAAACAAATGCAAACCCTATTTGCTATCAACACCAGCTATTTCTCACTGTAAGGAAATGTCTGAATTCCATGAGGTATAATCTTCTCTTGGATCTTCTGATTTATTTCATGTAATTACTTGCCTCTTCTAAAAATCTCCATAATTCTGAAACTATGAGCCCATACACAAATTTTCAAAGAATCCCTCTTAAACAAATTCAAAGTTTTTCTCCTTTTTAAAAGCAAAACAAAACAAAACAAAAGAACCATACCTTACCAGTTATGTGATTTTCAGGTAATTATCTAACTTTCCTACATTGTGGTTAATTTGCTACTTGAAAATAATACAGCCCTCATAAAGTTGTAGAGAGGCCTAAGTAAGATAACGCGTGAAAGGTGCTCAGTCCTTAAAAAAAAAAAAAAAAATATGACGGGAGTTTTTGGTTTTGTTTTTATTGCTTGCCCTTCCTCATTAACTTCTTTTGAAGTCCTAGACATCAAAAGCAATGCTATCTTCAATCCCTAAGTTATTTGATTATCCCTTCCTTTGCCCAATTCACCTTCACTTGACAGTTAACTCTGCAGAGTCATAGATACCTACCTGTTAGCTGACTGTTTCAGGAGGAGTCCCTACAGAGTACACAGTAAAATGGCTGGGGCTCAATTAATACTGATTGAATGAATGAATGAATGCCTCTCCTTCAGAACGCCCTCCTTGCACCTGCACTCCATTTCTTGGGACACCACTTCCTCCCCAGCGTCCTCTCTCCATCTCTGGGCAGCACTCTGGGCAGCAGGTGCACAAGACTTCCACAGTAAAGACTTCACCTCTGAAGACTTCCACTGGGGAAATTTTCTCCTTTCCAAATTCAGAAAATAGGAGGGAGAACTGAAGCTAAATGATCCAGATGCAAAAGGCGATGGTGAGAATTCTGGCAAGTTATTCATTTTACTTTCTCACAGAAATATTAAAGCAAAATGTAAGGTCAGCAAAAGCCTTTTTGCTAATTATCGCTCAGGAAATCATATAACCAAAGAAATTTACCTGCAAAACCTCACAACAAAAAAACCCCACAAAACTCCTTCCTGGACTTCTGACTAAAACACTAGGCAAGTTTATGTTTTTAAATTTAGAAATTAGTGTTGTATTTTTTTCTCCTAAATTCCATTAAGACTCAGTAATGGAGGCTGTGTTCCCTATGCACTGGTGAGAGAGGACATTTTTCCTACAAAAATTGTTTATCAGATCCAGGGAGAAAATATTTTAAGGGCAATACAACTCTCACTCTTTCTTAAACAGAAATTTTACTATTGTGTATTACCTTTTCATATAACATGTTACTTGGTACCCCTGGGCCCTTATGTAAAACAGAAGTCTATAGTAGTAAATGTCATGATAAAATGAAATCAAGGATTACAAAAGAGGTAAAACTTCCATTAAATATGAAATCCTATACTCACTACCTTAGATTCAGTGACTTTAATACTTGCTTTTCAAAATTTGGTGTCAATATTAGCCTGTCTCAAAATTAACAAACTGCATTGAGCATTTTAGACACTGACTTTTACTAAAATAAACATAGTCAATTTATATTTTAAATGCATTACTATGTGTGCCCAAATATAAAACAACTACAAATGTAAGTCCTCCATTTTATCCCAAATGTTTTGAACATTTGAACTTGAAATACAGGTATATTAATGAAATAACCAAAATCTATTTACAACATTATTTTAATTACCCAGATATTTAAATTATACTCTGATACATGTCACCCAACAGCACTTTCTGCCGTGATGGAAATGCTCTATATCTGCTGTAATATGGTAGACACTGGCCATACGTGGCCTCTGGGCATTTGAAACGTGATTAGTGCAACAGAGGAGCTTAATGTTTACATTTAATTTTAATTAACTTAAATTTAAATTGGCTCATGAGGCTAGTGGCTACCAAAGTGGACAACATGGTTTTAGAAAATTTGAAGATTCTTTTAGCAACGTTGTTGTTTTTTCCAGTCTCATTTGAACTCTTCCCATAATTTTAGCATTATCATCACCAGTTACAGGGATGTTAGATGTATTATTTAATCTTTTCCACAGCATGTAAGGTTTTTTTTCTTCTAAGTGTTTTAAAATACAAGGAAGATTTAGAAGAAAACGATGTTTGCAGAGATAGAAGCATAGAACAAGTGTCTTGATACTTATGTGTAGAATGAGACTGAAGAGAGGAAATGTGGAATACAAGCACCATTCTCTTTGAAGATTGTCTGAGACCTCTCTGGGGTTTAGCACTTTGTTCTTCTGAATTCTAAAGAACCTAAGGATCCATGTGGAAATGACCAAGTCTCTCATTCTGCAAATTGTTTTCAAGTGATTGTCAAAAGTCTCATTTACAACCATATTCAACACTTGCAGTTGTGACACCTTACCCCTAGGAACAATTATAAAATATGTTTCACATCTCTTTCTTTTTCTTTTCTTCTTATCCATAAGATTAGATTTTTTTTTTAAACATCAAAATCTAGCACAATTTGAAATCATTTCAGGTAAACCTGAACTTTGTTTTTTGAGAAAATAATTGAGGCATAGTATATGAGAGCCTTCTTAAAGACATATCTTCTCTTCTGATGGATAATTTTGAGAGAAAACAATTGCCTTAATTTGGTACATACAGTAACTTTAAAAAATTATTGTGAGAACTGAAGATCACTTCTTTAAAAGTTGTGTTTTCTTTACAATAACATGAAATCTTCCTATCACCAAGCCCTCTTTAGATGTTTTTCTTTCCTGATCCTGAAAACAGCAATCCACAGAGACTGATTTGAATGGAGTTCAAAGTTATTGGTTATTCTAACCACCACCAAATGGCAACATCGCAGAGGGTGAGAGGCTCCTTACAAGGTGACCCAGGGGCACAAGTATCAATCCCAGAACTTTCTTGCATCTCAGTAACGATGAGATCATTTTATATGTCTTGATAGGCGTAACAAGTAACATAGAAAGCTATGTATTTACAGGCAAATAAAACAAAATACCCTGGCTGTCACTCCTACAATGAGATCAAAAAGCCACTCTCAACTGGCTTTCTAAACTTTCCTTAGAGCTGTCTTTCCCCCAAGATTAAATGAATGATGTTTAATATGTGCCATTTGGTTCTGCTTATTACTAAGAATTCCTTGAATGGAGTGAATGAAAAGGAATGTTAATCTACCTCAATCCAGAAAAAAAAATCCTCCTATCCATAAAATGAAATTAATGATCTCCAGAAGCAAATAATTTTAGTATTATGATGATCTCTGAAGAAGAATTAAGGTGCTTTCAGGTGCTCTGCCTGGATCTTTAGCTTAATGAGGCAGATCAATCAAGAGGATAATGGTTAGATGGATATTTTTGTTGTTCTATTTTTAATGAATAAGAGACACTTGTATTCATTAAAATTATAAAAAAGATAAATAATGAATCACCTCAAATTACAGAATTTCCATATTTCTTAAAAAACTGACACTGTGCCTGCCAATAATAGCCTCATATAATATTTATGAAAGACTGGCTTTCTGTAATGAGAAATTCAACAATTATCGTGGTAATAACTTGGGAGGCAAGGATGAAATATATGGTAGTAAAAGCAAGTCTCAAGTGGAGATGGCGTGTGAGTAGTGCTGGAGCGCCTGGAGTAAGGAGCACTTCCGAGGTCTGCAGGGTGAAGCACGTGTGCCTCCACGACTGTCCACATGAATAGGAAGCTTACTTTATATAAAGCAATTTTCATGGTTCTTCCTTATAAATTTTTCATCACGTTATATTAATAATTTCTGAGGCCCAAAGTTTACATTCTTCCCCAAGCTTCCCCCTATCACTTCTTCATTTCTTTTTTTTTCACCTGCACCAGTCATTTCATCCACATTCTTTTTTAATTCTTTTTTAATTTATTCATTTGACAGAGAGATCACAAGTAGTTAGAGAGGCAGGCAGAGAGAGAGGAGGAAGCAGGCTCCCTGCTGAACAGAGAGCCCATGCGGGCCTGGATCCCAGGACCCTGAGATCATGACCTGAGCTGAAGGCAGAGACTTTAACCCACTGAGCCACCCAGGCGCCCTCTTCCACATTTTTCTAAGAAAATCTTCCTTTCATTGAATTTTCTAAGTTATCTTTCAATAATTTGATTTCTCCTCCTCCTTCTTCCTTTGAAATACTTGGATATAGAAATCCTTCCTACACGTGATTGTAAAATTGTTGAGTAAGAAATCAACTTATTTTTCTGGCTTTCTTTGGAAATTGTGACACCTTAGTGCAAACTACATCAATGCAAAACTCAGGTCCTGCTGGTGGAATTAAAACTTCTATTTGGCCCAATTCTCTGCTTCTGATATCTATAGGATTTTGACCTTTAGCCTACATTTATTAGCAAAGGGCAAGTTATCAATCTAAGTACAAATATATTTGACCCAAAAATTTTAAAGTAATAGAGCACTGAGATGTTATGACTAGAAAGAAATTATTAAGATGTTACTTTTAGGAGTATTTATGCAGTTTAATTGGGCATAGACTTTTATCAAGAAATCTTTTCAATGAAATTAACTCTCTCATATTTTACAAAAAATCAATCTTCTATTCATATTATATGAGACAGGGCCATGTCAAATACCACAAAAGGAAATAAAACTATATAATGATTATGAAATATTATGTAGAAATAGTATTTCTAAAGAAAATATATTTTTTATGATTTTGAAATATTTCACAGCAAATATTTCAACTACACCTCTAGTTACCATAAAAACTATATCAAGACGCATGCCATATTTCAACATGTCTAATTATAGGATATCCAAATGTAAATAAATAAAGCATTTAAAAGCATGACAATTTATCCTGTCACTGCTTAAAGCTCTTAATTCTGTATACTTAAGGCCAGTAAAGATATAACAAGAAACAGATTGGAAGCAAGCTGAGCAAATAGTGTTCATAAATGCATCTTATTTGATATTGAAGTCAAGGGGTTCTTTTAAAATGATTTAAAACTTGAGAGATAAACTAATACAGAGATCTATAGGGAATCTTATCAAGTTCTGTTTGTATGAGTTCAGAGCTTTCCATTGAATTCTTTCTTTCTTTTTTTTTTTTTTTTTTTACCTCTGATTGTTCCACATGGCCCACTGGGAATAGAACAAATTGGGGGCACTGATCCTAATTTATGTCCTTTGGACACCTTTCCCCATCTTCAAATTCTTGTTTGCAAGACTGTTAAAAAAATATTTATGTCGGGCGCCTGGGTGGCTCAGTGGTTTAAAGTCTCTGCCTTCCACTCAAGTCATGATCTCAGGGTCCTGGGATTGAGGCCCGAGTTGGGCTCTCTGTCAACAAGGAGTCGGCTTCCTCCTCTCTCTCTGCCTGCCTCTCTGCCTACCTGTGATCTCTCTCTATCAAATAAATAAATAAAATCTTTAAAAAAAAAAACAACAAAAAACCTGTGTCAAAATAAAGCTTGGATAATAAAGTGTGGATAGTTCAGAATAAAAAAATGTTGGTTTCATACCGTGCAGATTATTATACTAACTAAATGTTCTTGGTGGCACCTGGGTGGCTCAGTCATTAAGCATCTGCCTTCGGCTCAGGTTATGATCCCAGGGTCCTGGGATCAAGCCCACGTCAGGCTCCCTGCTTGGAGGTAAGCCTGCTTCTCCCTCTCTCACTCCCTCTGCTTGTACTCCCTCTCTTGCTGTGTTTCTCTCTGTCAAATAAATAAATAAATAAATCTTAAAAAAATAAAATAAATAAATGTTCTTATTTTAGCTGTTGATGTAGCTGTACTGTTAGTCGTATTATAAAAGGTATTTCTCAATGTAATAAAGTACATTATATCACCTTTTTACAAAGGCAACAAATGCATGACTTCCAAGAGAATAATTTTTTAAAGTACAAATAAGTAAATTTTATATTAAATATTTAAGTGTATATATAATAAATTATATATGTAATTATATAACATGTTTATATATTATTAAATTAATATTATTAAATATTAAATTAAAATAAATACATTACATAATTATACACACACACAGAGTATATCCAAACCTGCATCCAAAGGAAATAAAAGACTCTTATAGCTAAATACGATCTTAAGAAATTCTTCCAAATAAAGTTTTCAGTTCATCTGACATATTAGCAATAAATACACACAGGGAGCTTTATATACATTTATCCCACATTCATTTAATTCAAAACATAAAGTATAATTATTTTTTCTTCCTAAACCAAAGCTAAGAATAACAGCTCTCGGTCTCTATGGGACCCTACTGGGGCAATGGAGTGAGCGAGCAGATTTAACTCCTTATCTATTTATTTGGCTAATTTGTCTGGTCACTCTGAGTGTAGACAAAAAGAGAGAGATAGAGACAGAGATACAGATAGACAGATGTAGAGTTAGAGAAAGAACCATACTATTTTTATATAAATATAAAATATATGATAATAAATAACCATCTGTATTTTTTACTTACCTATATGTATATATACTATAAAATATACAATATAAATATAGAATATATATATACACATATATATACTATAAAATCACTTAAGAGTGTGTGTGTGTGTGTGTGTGTGTGTGTGTGTGTATTAATGGGGGTTTGATAGTTATATCTGTGAAAGTCTCTGAATTGATCTGGCAGTTATAAACCTAATTTTTTAAAAATTAGAAATTAGGGAATTAGTGTTAGGCCAGGTGTTTAGATTCTACCTCATTTTGTGGATGTGATTAAATAAGATACTGGAAAGCAAGCACCTTCCAAGGGCTAAAAAATGAATGAGTAACAGACATGGGGCTATTGCCTAAATTGCTTAATCTTCATTGGAGTGCTATTTCTAGCATACAGTGCTGCCTCACACGTGGCATTGTGTTATCCTGTTAATTTTATTGTTAGTTTGGCTTTTTGAAGAACAATAAAAATTATTAGTAAAATAAATCATTTTAAAGAACATGTGATTCTACAAATTTATTGGAAGCCCTACAAACGACAGTAAAACAGATTCGGTTTAAGATGGGTGTATATATATGAAAATATTTAATATAAACCAGTTTGTCAAACATTAATCAAGAAAAACTTAACTCGGGGGAGGAGCAAGATGGTGGAGGAGTAGGAGACCTAAATTTTCTCTGGTCCCAGGAATTCAGCTAGACAGTTAGCAAACCATTCTGAACACCTACAAACTCAACAGGAGATCGAAGAGAAGAATAGCAGCAATCCTATGAACAGAAAAATAACCACCGTTCTGAAAGGTAGGACATGCGGAGAAGTGAATCCGAGGTATTATTTGGGAACTGCAGGGGGAGGGAGCTTGCCTCAGTTGGCTTCCGGCAAGTGATAGAGCAGTGGAGCACAAAATCAGAACTTTTAGAAGTCTGCTCCATAGAGGGACCTCACTCCAGAGGCTAAGCGGGCGGTGGAACCCTTGCTGGGAGAGTGTGGTCTCAGGACCCTCGGGGGTCACAGAAAGACTGCAGGGTGCCTGACTGCGGCAGAGCTCCCAGGTATCAGAGTGGGGAAGCCAGCTTCAGATATGGAGCCAAGGAATGGGCTCTCAGCTCGGGGTTACCTTAACCCGTGATCTGGGGCACAGTTGGGCTACTACTCTTGGAGCAAGGACCCCACAAGCAGCAGATGCTGGAGACTCACCTTCCTCCACTGGGAGGAGCAGCGTGGGAGCGCAGCACAGGAATCAGCTGGGTTTGGAGACTCCACATGGCCGAGTGCCAGAGATAGAAATGCTCGGTCACAGGCTGGGTGAGCACCGAGTGGGGCCCAGAGACGAGAGGAGACAGGCATGATTGACTGCTTTCCTCTGACGGTGCCCTGAGGAGGGGGGCCCCAAGCTCTCAGCTCCTCCCAGGCCCGAGACTGGGAAGCCGCCATCTTCATTCTTCTCCTCCAACGCTCAAAGGAAAGCTTTCAGGGAACAAACACTTCAGTGAGTGAACCTGAGCTGATTGCTTAGCCTGGCCCCTGGCAAGGGAGGTGCAATTCTGCCTCCAGGCAAAGGCATTTGAGAATCACTGCAACAGCCCCTCCTCCAGAAGATCAGAAGGAGAAATAAAAGGCTTCCAGGACAAACAAAAACTAGAAGAATTTACAAACATCAAACCAGTCCTACAGGAAATATTGAAAGGAGTCCTCTAAACAAAGAAAGAGCCTGAAAGTAACATAGAACAGAAAGGAGCAGAGGCAATATACAGTACCAGCCACCTTACAGGCAATATAGTAGCACTAAATTCGTATCTTTCAGTAGTTACCCTGAATGTAAGTGGGCTAAATGCCCCAATCAAAAGACACAGGGTATCAGAATGGATAAAAATAACAAAACCCATCAATATGCTGTCTGCAAGTGATTCATTTTAGACCCAATGACACCTCCAGATTCAAAGTGAGGGGGTGGAAAACCATTTACCATGCTAATGGACATTAAAAGAAAGCTGGGTGGTAATCTTTATATCAGACAAATTACATTTTAAACCAAAGAATATAATAAGAGATGAGGAAGGACACTACATCATACTTCAAGAGTCTATCCAACAAGAAGATCTAACAATTTTAAATACCTATTCCCCTAACAGAGCAGCCAAGTATATAAGCAATCAATAACAAAATCAAAGAAACATACTAACAATAATAGAATAATAGTAAGGGACTTTAACAACCCCCTCGCTGAAATGGACTGATCATCAAAAGATCAGCAAGTAAATAAAGACTTTGAATGACACACTGGACCAGATAGACATCACAGATATATTGAGAACATTCCATCCCAAAGCAAGAGAATACACATTCTTCTTGAGTGCACATGAAACATTCTCCAGAATAGATCACATCCTGGGTCACAAATCAGGTCGCAACTGGTACCAAAAGATTAAGTTCATTCCCTGCATATTTTCAGACCACAAAGCTTTGAAACTTGAACTGAATAACAAGAGGAAAGTTGGAAAAAACTCATGGAAGATGAAGAGCATCCTACTAAAGAATGAATGGGTCAAACAGGAAATTAAAGAATTCAAAAAATACATAGAAACAAATGAAAATGTAAATACAACTGTTCAAAATCTTTGGGATGCAGCAAAGTCAGTCCTAAGATGAAAGTATGTAGCAATACAAGCCTTTCCTAAGAAACAAGAAAGGTCTCAAATACACATCCTAACCCTATACACAAAGAAGCTGGAGAAAGAATAGCAAAGAAAGTCTAAACCCAGCAGGAGAAGAGAAATAATAGAGATCAGAGAAGAAATTGGTGAAATAGGGGCACCTGAGTGGCAGAGTGGTTAAGCCTCTGCCTTCAGCTCAGATCATGATCCCAGAGTCCCGGAATTGAGCCCTGCATCGGGCTGCCTACTCGGCAGGAAGCCTGCTTCTCCCTCTCTCACTCCCACTGCTTGTGTTCCCTCTCTGGCTGTGTTTCTCTCTGTCAAATAAATAAAATCTGAAAGAAAAGAAAGAA